>OMOV01113852.1:9159-23109 GCA_900312565.1 Beryx splendens
CAGCCAGACCATGTTATGTATGTGCTGCTCAATGCCAAGGTAGATCGAACACACACACACACACACACACACACACACACGCACACACGCACGTATACATATAATCAGTCTAAGAAATCAATCAAGAATGAAGAAGTGATGTATCAGACACACATACTGATAGAAGGAAAACTGGTTTAATCATTGTTCAAATATTTTATTCACCGTTATAATGTAATGGTACTCAGATTTTCCTCACCTTCACATGATCCATTTTGTTGTGTGACGTTTCAGCTGTACATTCTCTGTTTTCGCTCTAGGGGGTGGCAGTGTGCACAGCCACGTGCGTCCAGCTTCACAAGCGAGCAGAGAAGATCACTGCTGCCCTAATGGAGAGGGGAGGCCTCAACACAGGAGACAACGTGGTGCTGCTTTATCCCCCAGGTGAGCTGTCTCCATACGCACGCACGCACGCACGCACACACCTCACAATTGTAGTTTTGTGGCTGTCCCTCCTAATTTTCCCATTGAATCTACAGTGTAACAGAACAGCACCACAGTTTAAATAGTCTGTATTTTAGATAACTAGTTTTCTGTCTTCTTCTCTAGGTATTGACCTGATAGCTGCCTTCTATGGCTGTCTGTATGCGGGTGTCATCCCTGTGACGGTGAGACCGCCCCACCCACAGAACCTGGCTGCTACCCTCCCCACCGTGCGCATGATCATCGATGTGAGTGCACGAAGGAATATGAAGCACACGTTTACTTTTGATACAATACAATATATTAGCAAAGATAGAAGTGAGACACTGAATCCCTACCAGCTTCAGTGACGCTTTCCTTTCGTTGACCCTTCGCTCTGATTTCCCTGGAGGGGAGCAAATAAATGATTTGAACAGGACTAGAGTTCTACTGTAGCAAGTTAGAGCTGCTTTTTGTACGTCTTCCCTCACTGAACCTCTGTCTATATGTGTGCTTTGTGTTACAGGTGAGCAAAGCCGCCTGCATCCTCACCACTCAGCCCCTCATGAGGATCCTCCGGTCCAGGGAGGCTGCTGCCAGCGTCAACATCAAGACATGGCCCACTATCATAGACACAGGTACTGGACTCTATGGAGCTCTGTTCAAATTAAGCAATACGCCCGGAGAGGCCATACTTTACAGTGATTATACAACAGCTGGGAGGCATTAGGCACGATGTGAAGCAGCTGTTCCCCAATCACTATAATATATAACACCATTTTAATAGAAAAACAAATGCAAATGGGACACAGATGCAAAGTTGGGACCAAACAGTGCATTCCCCTTCTGGCCACAAGGTGTCCTGCTTGCCCTTTGCCTACCTTTAAACACCACGGGGGGAAAAACATTATTTATTTTTGTATTAACTTATTGTCTGGAAAAAGCAGAGTCAATTCAGAATTTCAGCAAGCATGCAGGTTTTTGCAAACCCACTCTCACGTGTGTGCACTGGTGTGAGAGGGGTGATAAATTGTATGTAGGTTACTAGTAGCTTTTAAATTGCCCGTGGCTGGAATGCAGGGCTTAAAGACCTCCGGCCAGGTGCCAGGTTTCCGGCATATGGACGTTTCAGATTCACAAACTATTTTCGACAAAAGTCAAATTGCAGCGACCAGGACACAAACCCCTATCCGGCTTCCCACCCGCAGACACGGCCAATTGTGTCTGTAGCGACGCCCGACCAAGCCGGCGGTAACACGGGGGAGCGAACCTGCGAACCCCCGTGTTGGAGGCGAGGGAATAGACCACTCGACTACCCGGGCGCCCGGGTTTTTGTTTTTGATGCGTTTTATCTAATCATATTCAGGGAAAGCAAAGCAATATTTTACATTTACCAATGGAATGCGAGCAAGTTTTTTTATTCAATGAACAGCAAGCTGCTTTCTATCACAATGTAGCACCGATTCCGTGGTGTAGCACAGCTGAAATATGGAAACAACGTTTATGAAAGCTGGTGAGGATACACGCGTCACTGAGACAGGAGTAAAAAACAAGCGGCGATAGGCATGGATTGAATAAATGGGTGGAGACGGGAGATCGTTTGACACTTTGTGCGACAAATTAAGGGAACCGGGTGTTTGTTCTGCACTGTGTGCTCAACCAGCAGAAAGAAAGCGCTCTTTCCACATGAGGTACATCCCAGACACAACGCCGCTATGTGCGCACTCCAATATCTGACCACGTTGCTGAGCGGCAATTCACAATTTACAATCGTCATTCAGCATAACAATGTGGCATTGCTTTGGCTGTTCTCTAGAGAGCTCCCAGGGGTCACCTGGTAAGAAAAAAATAATTGATGTGGAAATTCATATGGGCACCGGTTGGTAAACCGCGCACGGCTCCATGCGCACGGAATAGTAAACCGTGCACATGGATTAGTAAACCGTGCCATCAAATTAGTAATCAGTGCGCACAGTCCTAAACCATGCCCACAGATTAGTAGACCATGCACACGGATTTGTAATATGTATATTGATAACGTCAAACTGGGACACCACAGCGCCCACAGAGTGGCATATACAATTTAATCAACATGTTCTTTCTACAAGCATGATTTATAGGCGCAAATAGGTTTCATATTGTCACCAAACACACATCGGATCAAAAATGAGACCTACTGATGTGATTAATCAGTGGTTATGGTTCACATATGGTCTAGATGCCTATTGGCTATTACAGCTCACTATATGTATGCCAGGCGGTGTGTAATGGCTCTGGCTCACTGTGTATAGGCCTAAAAGTCCCTCTTTGATGTTATAAACGTAGATATTACAAATCTGTGCGCATGGTTTACTGATCCGTGGGCACGGTGTTGGAATAAATTGTAAGAAAACCGTGCCCACTGACATCCGCATCACTTTTTTTTATACCAGGTGACCCCTGGGGGGCTCCACAGTTATCCTTATTGCACTAGGTTTATAGATGAATAATCCTGTGTGTTGAATATCCATTCATTCAGCACAGAAATGTGTCAATTATTAGAGAAATAGAGAAATAAACAGTGCGATGGTGCAGTGTGCTGACCCCCCCAAATCAACCTGAGTGTAGTTTTTGTCCCCCTGCCTGTGCTATCCAACTTGAATGTCTTGCACTAGGCTACATTTCAAATGACTGAATATCAAGGTACTTGAAGTCGGCAAAAACTTGGCATGGGAATCTCCACTGGTGACAGATTGAGTCCATTGCCGATCCCCGATGTATCTTTCCAGTCACCCAGTCCTAATATATGATCCTACCTCCGTCTCATTCAAGAGACCAAAGGAGAGTAGATGTCCCAGTTATTCAGACTGAAAGGTATAACTCTGTTTGACTTATGATCAAGGAAGGTAACTACCATCTATCACCAACCAAATGCTGGCATGTTGTGCTGTGGCTGGTAGGTTAGTCTCTGCCAGACACTTTGGCAGGTAAACAACCATTTTCCTGATGTTCCTTTCTGTTCTGAAAATCAAATTGGCTGGTCAAACAGTGAAAGTGGGTGATTCGTTTTGTCAAGCAATACCTAGCTGTGGGCAGTGGATAAAAAAACCAATTTTTCCTGCTCTGTTTGTGATGTTCCTCTTCCTCCTCCTCCTCCCAGATGATCTCCCCAGGAAGCGGCCTCCACAGATCTATAAGCCTCCCACAGCTGAGATGCTGGCCTACCTGGACTTCAGCGTTTCCACCACAGGCATGCTGACCGGAGTCAAGGTAGATATGTTCACATGCCATGCTATAGAACTGGAACTTGAATCTCTTCAGTCAGGGTCTAGGGTGTGATCAGCAGCATAAAAAGCAGAAAACAGTAATATCCTGTTAGAAATGCATGACAGTTGATGTGCAATCATAAAAAAACAGGGGGGAAAATCATATAGTTTATGAACATAAATCAGAATTAGAATCATTTAATTTGCCGAGCTCATTGGGGGCACAAGGAGCTTGATGTACTCATTTGGTGTTGACACATTTTATGACAGTTACACAACATACAACACACAACTAGGCACAGGACATAAATGTTATTTTAGTGGATGCCATAATTGCAAGAAGGCTCTTTTTAAGTGGATGGTCTAACTGAGCTGGTCTAACTGAGCTGGTCTAACTGAGCTGGTCTAACTGAGCTGGTCTGACTGAGCTGGACTGAGCTGGTCTACCTGAGCTGGTCTAACTGAGCTGGTCTACCTGAGCTGGTCTACCTGAGCTGGTCTGACTGAGCTGGTCTGACTGAGCTGGTCTGACTGAGCTGGTCTGACGACAACAGAAGTCACTCTGTAACGGTTGTTGTTGTTTGTGGTCCGTTGTCAGATGTCCCATGCAGCGGTCAGCACTCTGTGCCGCTCCATTAAGCTGCAGTGTGAGCTCTACTCCTCTCGCCAAATAGCCATCTGCCTGGACCCGTACTGTGGCCTGGGCTTTGTCCTGTGGTGTCTCTCCAGGTAACACGCACCCACACACACACACACACAGACTGAATATCACCTTTCATATTACACACCATCCATACAAATGTTGAGTTGCTGCTGTAGCGAGTGTTTTTTTTGGACCAGTGTTTACTCAGGTCACCAGTCTATCCTTATCCCCCCTCTGGAGCTGGAGAGCTCGCTGCCTCTCTGGCTGAGCACGCTCAGTCAGTACAAGATCAGAGACACCTTCTGCTCCTACTCTGTCATGGAGCTCTGCACCAAGGGCCTGGGCACCCAGACTGAGATACTGAAGGTGAGGGTGACACCCATACTCAGTCTCACTCAGACCCTAACCCTAACCTCTTGAAATTACTGCTCTGTAATTACTGTGTAATAATCACACTGTAACAAAATATAATGTTGTAGATTATCAATTTTTGAACAGACTAATACTATCTACTTGTGTTTTGTTAGACGTTGTTAAGTGATAATTACACAAACAATGCAAAAAAGGAGAAATTTAAAGCATTCAAAAATCAGAAGCCCGGCGCCATGCTAAAAATGTGCGGTATGTAGGCCTGCTTTATGGTAGGGAAAACTGCTTTGGATAAAAGCGGTATATGCATGTTGTATCAAGCTCAGTATATGCTTACCCTCGATGTGTGAATAACTTCTGAATCGTGTGTCTGCAGGCGCGCGGTGTGAACCTGTCCTGCGTGCGGAGCTGTGTGGTGATAGCAGAGGAGCGACCTCGCCTGGCGCTCACCCAGTCCTTCTCCAAGCTGTTCAAAGATCTGGGTCTGTCGCCCCGGGCCGTCAGCACCGCCTTCGGCTCCAGGGTCAACCTGGCCATCTGCATGCAGGTCGGCTTCACCACACCTGTTCTTCATTCACTCCCCACATGGACGCGCATTGAGCTGACAAATGAGCACATTACACGTCTTTTGATTTTATTTTGTTTTGATTACTTTGTTCAGGTTTTTTTTTTAATTGCCTTTTAATTATTTATTTTCAGATTGCGTTTTACCCAAACAAACTGTGGATAGTTGCTGTTTTATGGATTTAATGTCAAATATGATGTACATGTATATATTGCTGATGATATAGATACATATTAATGAGCGTACTGGTTATATAGATGGGTCGTATCAATTTGTACTTTTCACATTCTGGCCTTGACTAAGAGATTAAAATTGAAAATACTGTAATTAAATTTTTTTTTTCATTTTCATTCACTACATTTTTTTGTTTATTCCAGTTTGCAAAAATATTTGTCCATGCCAAGAGTTTTATTTAACTCGAATAACATAGAGACAATGTACAGGAACACATTAAGCTTCAGCCTTCATCGAGTGTAAATCTTCACCCTCATGTTCTCCTGTGTGTTTCCGTCTGCAGGGCACCTCTGGACCGGACCCTTCCACTGTCTATGTTGACATGAAGTCTCTCCGCCATGACAGGTAAGACTGGAGCCACTGCACAGGCAGCGGCAGTGGACACATGATCAGACTGGTGAGACCTGAAACAGCGGGTCAGTCAGACTGAATGTGATAATTGACAGGAAGTGTTTTGTGCGTCTCCTTCAGGGTGAGGCTGGTAGAACGAGGGGCGCCACAGAGTCTTCCACTCATGGAGTCAGGCACTGTAAGTATGGATTATTGACGAGTAAGCCTCAGTTGAGTACTTGAGCAGAAGGAGGAGTGGTTGAATTACCTCAAGCTAAACTCTCCTCTCCTCTTCTCTCCTTAGATCCTGCCAGGAGTGAGGGTGATCATAGTCAACCCAGAGACCAGAGGCCCGCTGGGAGACTCCCATCTTGGGGAGGTGAGTAGGCAGAAAGGCTCATGGGACACTGACGGCTCATGGGACACTGATGTAGACATTTCCTCCTTTGTCATTTTGTCTGGTGATTCTTAAACATGTTGTGTAGTAATGAAAGTAGAAGGACTGGAAGCATCTTACATTTGCAACATCAACGATTTATTAAAGTTTCAGAAGCACATCAGTAAACAAACAGCGCATAATGAGCAGGTGAACATGCTGTATATTGGCTGGTAAACATGTAGAATCTGCGCCGCGTCTGGAGCTCAGTGCTTTTCCTCAGGCAGCATTGAGATGTAATAATGAAACCAACCAAAACAGCTGTTCAACCTGTTGCATACTCATTGGAAATCCCCACATTATCATATATAAGAAGTCCATAACCGCTCAGTGCACAGAAAGACATGAACGAGAAATGAAAGGGACAGGCATTGGAAATTAGCAGTAGCTGTAAATGCTGTGATGCATTGCGTTGGATAATTGTTGTGCAGTTCTCCATGCTTAATGTGTCTGTCCCTATCAAATACACATTAAATGAAATGAAATGCTCTTTATCTATGATAATACACATGTATGCAAAGCAAGTACACCAAAAGCAAGTGATGGTTTCTAGACTCATTTCTTGCATTTTTGCTGTACTCAGTTTGTGTATTTAGTAGTTGACGCTAAGCATGACCGAACAGAAGGGCTAAGTTGACTTTATTTGTTAGGAAAATATTTTATGTATACAGTGGATATGAAAAGTCTTTATAGCCTTTAAAATAAAATAAAAATTGAGAACTTTTTTTTTTTGCTTTTTGGATATAGTAACCAGCAAAATCCAGGCTAAAACAAAACGGTACTAATTTCTGACAAATTATTAAATATGTTAAACTGAAACACTTTGGTTACATACTGTTCTCTCTTGAGATGGTGCTAGTTGTCAACATGGCGTATGCTAAAGTGTTAGCATGGATCACTCATCCCCCTTCCCGCGGTGTGCTTGTCTGTGTCCAGATCTGGGTGAACAGCCCCCACAGTGCCAGTGGCTACTACACCATCTACGGAGAGGAGAGCCTGCAGGCAGACCACTTCAACACCAGACTCAGCTTTGGGGAGCCCCATACTCTCTGGGCCAGGACCGGCTACCTGGGCTTCGTCAAGAGGACCGAGCTACTGGACGCAAGCGGAGGTGAGACACTTAACAAAAGACCATCTCATAAATGATGTCCGTATGTCTTGACTGTGAGGGTTTTCCACCTAAACTGTACGAGCTTTCTCTTTTATAATCTGTGTTTCAAATGAGTGCGACATCACAACTTTCACTTGCAGAAGTGATTGGTTTTGGGGTCTTCGTTTTGCCGAGTGTCCATAGCCATAACTATAAATAATCAAATACTTACTAATTCTGTCCCGCCACCCCTCCAGACCGTCATGATGCCTTGTTTGTGGTGGGCTCCCTTGATGAAACGCTGGAGCTGAGGGGGCTGCGCTATCACCCCATCGACATCGAGACCTCCGTGTCCCGAGCTCACCGCAGCATTGCAGAGAGGTGAGGCTCTTCACTCTGTCTATGCTCTCAGATAGCATTGGTCATGTGCATCATGTGAGATTTATGTAGCAGCTATACTCACTAAAACCCACCGTGGCCTTCATTCACACGTCTAGTGCTGTTATGTAGCAGCAAAGAAAATGACTTAATTTCATTCTTTACATGTATCTGTGCCATAAACGTTTGTTTCTCCACAGTGCTGTGTTTACATGGACCAACCTGTTGGTGGTGGTGGCTGAGCTGAGTGGTTCGGAGCAGGAGGCCTTGGACCTGGTGCCCCTGGTCACCAATGTGGTGCTGGAGGAGCACCACCTCATCGTGGGCGTGGTGGTCATCGTGGACCCCGGGGTCATCCCCATCAACTCCAGAGGAGAGAAGCAGAGGATGCACCTGCGAGACTCCTTCCTGGCAGACCAACTGGATCCCATCTACGTGGCTTACAACATGTGAACACCCGCCGCCGACTAATACAAAGAAAACTGAGCCAGGCTCTGAGAACAGACACGAGGGAGGAGGACTGGGGGTGCGTACAGTAGCAACCCCAATGTTTAACCTCAGACACACACACACACAGGCAAGCACCACACATACGGGGATGGGAGTACAGTAAAAGTACTGTGATGAGCAAGTGTTCCTTCTCTCAGAAACTGCAGTTCCTTCCCTGCTGCAGTCTGCTGGATCACTGCGGTCCAGGTTCACTGAGGTTGCCACTGGGGGGGAAAGGATTTTTCTCTCCTCTTGATAGTACAGACACATGCATCTCTCAACTGGAGGAAATTACTCTTCATCCACTCTCTGCATCCCACCTCTCCCTCACTGCTCCACTTCACGATTTTTATTTTTTGTCAGACATTACTTACATAGTTTCACCGCAGAGGAAACTTTTATTTCTCACCTCCTTCCATTCCTTGGTTTTTTAGCCTCGCCGGCATCATGCAACCCTCTCTGCTTGGTTTTTTCCCAGCCATCCTTGAAGGCAGGATGGCAGCCTGGAACTGCTGAGAGGAGCTGGAACTTTCCCCATGCACTTTAAGTCCTTGCACCTCCGAGTCCACTTCCTGCCCAGGCCACCTCCGAGGGGACACCCCCCCACGTTTGCTGCTTCACAAGAGCAAATCCACATCAGTATTAAAGTGCCACCAGCAAGTGCGGCCCACATGGGCAGCGCTGATATGTTACCTTCCTATCAGGTGCACCGTGGCTTTCACAACCTATCGCATATTGGCTGATAGATGCTATTGGCATTCACACTTGCAAAACGTTCTACAATTCACTTGAATTATTTGTTGGTGTGGGAAAAGAAAGACTAGCATTGGAAACATTCAGCCTGCATAAAGACGAGCAGTGTTCCTTTGATGGACAGTAAACAAATCCTTGATATACTGTGTGAGTAGAAGTTGGTCCATACAGTTAGATAGTTCTTATGATTGTGATAGTACTAATAATGAATTTTGCAAAATTTTAAACTCACCAATTTTCAGAAGTTGAGTTGAAGCTATACCTACTGCTGGGTAGGTATGCATGCTAATTGGCGGTGCAATCAATGTCTACATGTGGGCCTGTTTATTTACTGTACTGATGCATACAGTAAGAAATACTGTGTCAAGCCAAGGAGTCACAAAGGAGGGCCGATGCTAAATGTTCAGGCAGGACTGGCAGGTTTCACAGGAAAACTGGCCGCTTGCTGGCTTGAATCGAAACGCCCCACTAACTTACAGTGTATGTCTTTGTGTAGTTTCCCATGCTAAAGCAAAGAGCATCTTTCATGATAACATTAGCGTCACGGTTGATTAGGTAAATGTGGGTTATCAAAAGGCAAGTTAGTGCCTTCATATTGTACCATCATGAAGCATGGCATTTGTGGTCATGGACTGGTGAATTTGAAAAAAAGTAGATATCAAGAATGAGGACAAAACTTTGCCTTATTAAACCTGTGGAACTTCAGTCATTTTATTTCTTGTTAAAGGCTTCATTTACGGCTGTGCTACTTGTGTAATTAAAGAAGTATTCCACCATTTTTGACATGTCGGATGCCAATTTAGAACTCAAAACACTCTCATCACATTTTTGAGGGAGTGTCATGTTCTTTTGAGTTTGCAATCATGTATTTCTAATTTCATCATCATTACATCCATTATTTCCAAATGTCTGTAACACTGAAAAAAATCCTCTAATTAGGAATCAACAACAATCAAAGTAACTGTTGTAATAGGCCCGTGTTAAAAATGGCAGAATCCTCCTTTAGGTTTTATTACGGAGGGCAAGGATGTTGTCTGTATACTGTATTTTAGAGGTCAGATACTGTATTACTGGTGTTAATGTGTACATTGAAATGAACTTTGTTGATAAAACTTGACTGATCTTTCATACTTGACAGCATTTTTCTGCATCATTAATTTAACGGCATCACATTGCAAAAGAAGAAATGTTTCAAATAATTTTGGCAGGAACTAACAATGTGCACTTTCCCAACATCATTTTACATGTGTGAGTGTGTCCACCTGGGTGTGTGTGAGTGTGTTTGTCCAGCTTGGTAGTGACATTCGGCTGTTCTGGCACAAGTTTATCCTCCTAAACGAGCCCAAACTATTGAACCGTTTTTATTCCGAATGCAGGCTTCTTTGTTAGCTGCATTTTTTTTTATGTCGCCTCCACTGTATTTGAATTCTTTCCATCCAAATTGGAACTTAATATATTTTATAGGGGTTTCATCAATATTTCCTGATGTTATCTTTCTTTGAAACTGCACAACTTCTGCAAACGATTGCTTTGATTTAGGTAGTTTGACATAGTACAAACTGATGTACCAACGTTTCCATTCAGTGACGGACATTGACATGTATGCAAGCCAGTCTTTTGGGCAAGGTTGAATTACTCATAAATAACTCCAAGTGAAGCTTTTGAGCTATTATGTGGTAATTGCTTTGTTGCTACTGTTTCACTCCAAGTTTTAATAAAGGTTTATAATTTTGTGTTGGCCTTCAAGCCTTTTCAATAGACATTGGTGCTACCTATAAGGGAAAGTTTGAGTTTCCGATAAGAAATGACACTGCCAGACTTTTTTCCTCCAGTGTCATTACAAAAAAAAGTTTTGAGATTTCTTCCTGGTTGCCCTTTTGTGTGAAAACAAAAGTCATTTTCTCATATTTCAATCTAACATTTTCATAGTTTGACTCACCACTCAACTCTGTTTAATTTGTTAGACGTCACTTAATTTTCATCAGCTCTGTGATCTTATCAAAAATCTCTCCTTGAGCAAATTGATATGGACATTGCAGGTTGACATACCCACCATTTCCATTGTATATTTATTTCAATTTTCGAGTTGTAGTGTTGTGGAGAATGACATATATTTCTAACCTCTAAAGTTATTATTCTAAGCACAATATGTATTGTATCTGTGAGGTAATGAAATTAGGATCTTTCACACAAAACTCAAGGGCCCAAAATGTATACCTCAACAACTGTCTGTACACTATGCATAGCCGAGCTGCAGCAAAGACATTCTCAAATAGTCAATGGTGCGATAACTTCTAACTCAGAACAGGCATACATGTCTTACTTGGCAAAACACTGTCACACTGTCATTGGATGTGTTTCATGCAAAATAAAAAAGGCTTTGTCAGAGTTTCTTGTGCTCTTTCTTGCGGATCTCTCTGGACGCTTCGGGATTCATCTCTACCGTGGAAATGAAGTGGCGTCTTCTTTCCACCAGGTGTCAGTCAATCTGCTTCCTTACCTGAAAATGAAAGAGGGTTGCTCCGTGATGACGTCACGGCCCAGTCTCTGACAGTTTTGGCCACATCTTCCTGCCATCTAGCAGTTTCTATGAATATTCTGGAATTTCCCTTCAGGGATCAATAAAGTACTCTATCTAATATTGACCAAGCTGGTAAACATGCTGTGTTCTGATACGTATTCTAATAACATTAAAAATAACAAATAATTTTCACTTCTCACATCCTGTTTGGAAGGTGTTGAATTATTTAATCAGTAATACTTTGCCTCAGGTCTCCACGAGCTGAGGATCCAAATAAAGTCAGCTGTCGATAATAGAGTAGGGGCCCTATGGAGGGATTAGATTACTGATCATTTCTGACCTGGTGGGGATCTAAAGTGCAGGAACTATACAGAACTAGGACTGCTTGGGACTGAGCTCTGTAAACTGAAATATCTCATTCAGATCTATTTTTTGTGTAGTACTTTGGATATCTTTGTAGGGCAGCTATAAAATGTAGGATGTGTAACAGTTTTCCTTGTAACCATGCGTGTTGTTGTCCCTGTGTTTAAGGCCAACACCACGGCTTATTTCTGGACTACAGGACAATCCCCCACACTCGTTTATTTATCTGTGATTCTCTGTGTCTGCATGGCGTCCTTATAGCTTAACAAGTATGGTTTTCTAGACTGTGATGTATGGCCTCAAAGTCCATGAAGAACACCATCTTAACAGTGATACTGATTTACAGCTAAGCATTGATATTTAATGACGAGACACTGTCTGGCTTTTTCAGATCAGCATCCAAACAGCACTGAACAGAACTGAGGTGATCCTCGTGCTCAGGCTGTGTGCAGCAGACACGGATCTGGCCTGAGTCGTCTTCAGCCAGGCTGCCAACTTGCTGGTCCGAGCGTACACCCCCGGCCTGCGAGGCCGTCCGCACTCCTCCCCAAAACTTGTCACTCCGAGCACAAAGAAGCGCTCCTCCTCTTCGCTGTAGCACTGCAGGGGGCCGCCGCTGTCTCCCTAAAACACACCCAGCCAAGTCTTAGGGAAATGAGACTTGTATAGCATGTAAATGTAGAAGTCAGACTGTGAGTTTAAAAGTGTATCAGAATGGTCACCTGGCAGGCATCAGCAGCCCCGCTCTCCGATCCAGCACAGATCATGTTATCGGTGATGGAGTCGTTGTACCAGTTGAGCAAGTTACATTTTTGTGTGTCGATGATTTCCACCTCAGCTTCCTGCAACCTGGTGACACCCGCACCTGCCGTAATTAGACAACACCCACCATGTTGCACAATGATGAGAATGTAACACTAGGGCTGGGTGATGTGGCTGAAATCAATATCACGATAATCATTTTCCGATATTGATATATATCACGATATGGCTCACATATGCAAAAATCTCATGTTAAATTGAACCAAATAGTAATGTTAGTCTGTGAGTTCAAACAAAACTGAAATTTCCAAATAATATTCCCTAGTTTTTAAGTAAAATTTGCTTGTTATCATCAATTTAGACAGCAGACTTGTGTGCAAATCACCATATTATCACGATATGATTCCACTGAAAGACAATAAATGATAATATTGAGTTATCGCCCAGCCCTATGTGATACTGTATTGATCCTAATAGGTAAACTCAGAGCACAGGCTCTGCTAAAAAAACATGATCATGCATTTCATAACAGTGCTGTAGAGAATCAATAGCTAAACAGGAGCTGTGTTTTAATACCAACCCTGATAAAAGGTGCTCCCCCATCCAGTGATGAAACAGTGGCTGAGGTTCAGGATAAACTCATGGGTCACGTTATCAATAGTGCAGATAGGCTGGACATGGTCGCCGAAGTGCAAAGGAGAGCTGAGGCGCACAAGTGCCACATCGTTGTTGAAATTTGCTGCATCAAAGTTCTCATGGATTCTGAGTTCACGGATGGAGCGAGTCTGGGAGTGTTTTCCTGGTGCTGATAACACATGAAGTCCTGCCACCACGTGAAAATAGTTCCTGCTGAGCTTACTGGAAGCAAAACAGAGAGGCAGCGATTAGCCACAACGATAAATGAAACTGTTTCGTGACTTGGACTCACTGTGGTTTTCAGTTTCTTGTCCTCTCTCACCCGACTCTCCTTTTCCTCTACAGTCCAAACCAGGTACTTCCACATTAGCTCATCCTCCTAAATAGCGCAAATATCAGGTGTGGGTAGCTGGAGTTGGCTTGTACCCATCTTCTCTTGTGTGTGTGTGCGTGTGTGTGTGTGTGTGTGTGCGTGCGTGTGTGTGTGTGTGTGTCTGTGTGTGTGTGTGTGTCTGTGTGTGTCTGTGTGTGTGTACACAGGTATATTCACTGAGATGTTGGTAGATAACAGAGATACACAGATATGGATAAATATCAGTTGTTTTTCATCTCCCAACACACACACACACACACAAAGAGAGGGAGAGAGAGAGAGAGAGAGAGAGAGAGAGAGAGAGTATACAAGTGATCTCTGC
>OMOV01113865.1:0-12500 GCA_900312565.1 Beryx splendens
GGCGAGCGAGCCATGTAGTGTGGTGGCGGTGTCGGTGGTGGTGGCGGGGGGGAGGGTATAATCATGGCATCCCTATTTCTAAAACGTATAAGTGCACGGCCATTATAGGGGAAAAGTGAGGGAAGATAATGCGTCCCGTCCCCGCTATCCCACACGTTAAAATTTAACAAGATTTGGGTCCGACAGCCACATGCGTATGACGGATTCGTCAGAGTGGGGCGGGAAGGACAGAGAGGGGGAAGTGGCCGATGGCGTTGGGCCAACTGCCAGGAAGGAGGGAAAAGCCACAAAAGAGTTTGGAAGAACAGTCGAAGAAAACGGGGTAAAAAGTCAGCTGGCACGGTCACGGCTCCCAAGTTGATTGTACATATAAGCCTATGCGAGAAACAGATGCAGCCTCCGTTCGTTCCTAAAGCATTTGCCTGAAGCCAGTCTTCATTACCGCCGCGGCCACTTTAGTGTAGCTTGTGCCTGTCACATTGGTGGCAATCTGGGTATGTGAGTTCCAAGACTGTAGTTAGCTCCGCCGGTCAGATGTAACGCAACACGAGCGCCGAGCCTGTAGTCAGCTCTGCCAATCAGAAGTAATGTATATGACAGCCGTCCTGGTTCAGATGGCGACTTGCCAGCAAAATACAAGCGAGTTGTAGCGTGTTGTCCAATTTTGAACCATTTGACTATTTAATTGAGACAATAATGAACTTGAAACATGCACACTAACAATTCAGTCTTAATCCGATTATGGCAATACTCCACCTACTGAAATTGTCACGTAAACTCCTTCATCTGATTATCTTAAATCAGAGCCAGGTCATAATCAGAGTAAGCACAACCTGGTTAACACACCTAGATTTCCTCCGCTCGGTCTTTTGATTTGTTTAGTAAACACCACGGTCAGATTTTTTTTCCTTCTTCAAACCGCGCGAGCCGAGGGGTCACCAGAACACATGACCCGGATGTTTAAAAAGCAAACAACATGGCGCAGCGCCGTGGAGCAGAGCGGTGGGAAATGTGGTTCTTTTGTCAGTTTCTTTAGAGCAATTATTAATGAATCCATGTAAACCGGCTTATGAGAGCGATCGCATTACCTTGAACCATGTAAACACGGTAATCAAAACATTGTCTTAAGCCGTAATTGGAGTATTGGTTTGCAAGTAAACGTACTATGAAAAATCATCGAGACAAATTGTATAAAATACAATGAGGTGATTAAACACACAAATTGGCACTTTTCCTGGCCGTTAGATCTTCGCTAGTGTTTCTAAGGTCTGGCCACGAATGCAATATCGCCCCTCTCTGTTGAGACTTGGCTTCAACGACGCATTCCCACCCTGGCTCCCCGGTTTATCATGACTAAACAACTGCTGCAGCTGATGAGTTTGGGTTTGATTTAGGCTTAAGGAAGGGTAGACATAATCTGACGAACAATCTGAAGAAGCACACTACAAGTCAGCTGACACCGTCATAGGTTCCAGGGTTTATGTTGACTCTGTGGCTGCAGCTGATGAGCTTGTGTTTGAATTAGTTACAGTATTTACCTGTGCCTAAACCAGGTGGATGGAAAGCACGGGTCAGCTAAGGAGATTCCCTGCCGTGCTGAAAACAGTAAAGATAAAGCAAGCAAAAACCATATGACAGGACACTGAAGGAACACTGCTGACTCAGCGCAGAGAGCGAGAGAGACAGACCCACCTGATATCACATTGGTCAGAGTTTGACCCTCACTGTGTGTACAGCGTGAAAAGCCTGAAACTGAATCCACACATTCCACTGGCTTTATGACAAGAGAACGAGAACCACCGCTGTTCTCCGCATGTCACTCCATACTACCTTACCCGAGCCTGCGGTGGCGTCGCATGGGTGAACGAGTACCGGTACACAGCTCCACCTTCCTTTAAGAATAACATTCGATACTACATTTCGACAGGGCCGAGGCACACCGCATATTTTCGGACCACCCACCCACTCCAAGCAGGCAGCTCGCTCAATCCAAGTTCTCCCTCCCTCCCTCGGTGCCAAGGATTCCACCCTGGGCAATGGGCACGGTGCCAACCACATGCTTGCACCCTTGCTAGCACCCAGCGCCACAAACACACCGTGGCAGAGGAGCAAACCAGCGGACAGTGGACAGAGGCTGTTCAAAGCATACTCCCTTAGCTCATCCACAAACGCATCCCGTCATATGTATCAATTCAGAACATAATACCATTTCATACCTTTTAAATCTACGTTCTTTGACCTCCCTGTTGATGTATTTTAGCATTCCTTGTTTTTATGCCTTTTAGTACAGCACTTTAGGTAACCGCTATTAGGTAAGTGGCATTTAAACAGAGTTATTGTCATCATTATTACTAACATAGTGCTCCTCTCCTACCTTGTGTTTTCAGCTCAGTGATGACTGTGGGAAGGACAAGGGAAGAGGAGCTCCTCTAAAATGAAAATGAGCTGCCTACATGTTCAAAACAGTAACAGTCATTAGAATAAACTACCATTTTTTGCAGCTCAGCAGTACCGGCCCCACAAGGGAAAACAGCTGCAGAAGCATTGTCACACAGTCACATGACGTGACCTCTGTAGTCTCCTCTCTTCAAGTCAAACTGGCTGAGGGCACCTTCTTAGCAATGAGCAGTAGTAGACAACACAATATCATCTGGCTTGGGTAGATCAATATGCACTTTACTGTGGCTGACCTATGTAAGTGGAGGAGCGTGGGCTGTCGAAATCACTGGATTGCCTGTGGGCCTCAAGATCCCTGGAGCCCTGGTGAAGCCTCCATGGGTGTAGAGAATGAGGCACCTCTCGGTGCGATGGCAGCACTCTCCGTTTTAAAGAGGTTACCCAATTCAAAATTCTTGATTCTCAAACAACTAATCACATTATTCTAATATGATCTAACTTCCTTCATTGATCGCCGTAGGGACTTACACCCCCCCTCCCCTTCCCACCCACCAGGGAGATCAGAGACTTTCAGCGACTTGTTCAAGGATGCTTCAGCAGGGCAGCTGTTTGCCGACACAGAGCTTGAACTGGGGCATCCGTCTGAAACGGGTTCTCTAAAACCACTCGGACACCCAGTCACCCATATTCCACCACATCACAAGTTGGCCCTCTTGATGGGCATACATTGGGTGTTCAAACTAAAGGTGGCAGCAATCAAAGAGCAAATGAAATATGGTGAAATATTTGTGGTAATCCGCAATATTAGTAAGATATAAGTGCAATGTCATTGGAATACCTCCATTTGGTCCTGCGCACACACCCAGTAGTTTAGCTTGCGTACTACTGCAGTTCCCTTCATCGTACACCTCTAATGATAAGTGGTGTATTTGGATCATTCTGGGCTAGTTGATAGACTCAGTCAACCCAAATGAGCATATTCAGGCTGCAGTTAACAAGAGGACCCACTTTCAGCACAGATAGATGGGATGGCTGATTTGGGGTCAGCTAAACAGCACAATGACAACACGCCTTGAAGCAGGGTGGGAGTAAACGACGCTACCGCTCCTCCTCCTCTTCCATGCCCTCTCAGCTTTCCGTCAACCATCTCTGCTTTGCTTCAGATGTCTCTCCTTTGCTTCCCCCCCCCCCTCCTCTCTCCCTCTGCTGTAAAAACCTGGCCATTACCCCACAGCTCATCCCTCACGCCCACCCAGGACCTGTCACACTGCTGTTTCTATGACAACACAAACGCAGAGACAGCAGGGTGAGATGCCCAGTGAGACAAGGCAAACAGATACAAGGGGGAGGGGTTAAATGCTCTGTGCGTCATGTCAAGAATACACTGTGGGCTGCACACAGCCCATGATGGACAGATAACACAATATAGTCAGATTTGTTACATCGAGACTTGACTGGAAGCCTTGTGGTTTCTTGTGTGCTTAAGAGTTTTGCCTATCGTGTCCCACAGCCCAAGTCTATCTTCCAGGTTGGAATGAAAGATTCAATGTCATTAGAAACATTTTACGACAGGGAAACGCAAAGTATTCTAGTGTGCTCAGCAAATTGTCTTGAACCGATCTGGTCGGAGCACTCTTTCTTTGCCAAAAGCAAAGCAGCAGCACTGTAGTTTCTCCTAACATTAGGTCTTTGTGTGGAATGCGCAGATTTGTGCAAGGGCAGTAGCAAGTTGCAACATCCTTATGGAAGCCCAGATTTCCGCCAGTGCTCTCGGCACTGAGCGTTGTCATTTGACACTGCTTCTGAACGCACCCCAGGAGCACACATTAAATAGCCTGTGTGAGACAGAGGGCTATGGTGTTGTTCAGGAGCCGGCCGTATTAAACAGTAGAGACAGGGATGTCATTTTCCAGCCTGGTTCAAATGAGTCAACCTAATGTTGTTAGCGAAGGGAACTGTGTGGAAACAAGAGCAGCAGTGTGGCTCACGAGTAATTTTGTCATGTTTGAAAGGATGTAGGATGCCATACTTTAAATACAAGTAGTTTTGACTTTCTTAAGGTGACATAGACACTGTAATCTGTAACCCCCAGATGATATAGTAACATGTCTATAGTAACGTTTGAGTTGCATATTTTGCTAGCAAAATTCCAGTTGGCCCAGTAGCAAGAAGCGACAACTCAAGAACAAACAGGCAGCATATGTGAGAGTCAAGAGAACAAGGGTCAAATGATTACATTATCACTCACAGTGACGCAACAAAGCAACCTATCACAGGGCAAAGGCCAGTGATTACAAGACCGCAAGTGCACCGGAATGTAACATTATCTTTAACGGAATTAGGAATGCATACAGGCCAGGGGAGAGTGAACCAAAAAGGAAATAAACTGCAACATAGAAAGATGGGACTGTGACTGAGAAGGAAAGGAGGGGACTGGATAAGGCACTAAGTGAGGACCAGAGTGAAAAAGAGAGCAACAGCGAGCAGGAGAAAGAGTGCGTGAGAGAGCCACAGAGAGAGAGAGAGAGCGAGAGAGAGATTGTTTCTGAGTCATGCGATGAGCTGGGCATTACGTTGTCGCACACCTGTTGCTATAGCTGTAGTTTACTATGTGCTCATGCAGAGCACTACTTATAGGTAACACCCAGAACACAAACTGTGCCAAGTTAGTGTGAGAAAACCCACAGTCAGTTATCCTTGTATAAACATCCACATACTTGCATACACACTCACATGAATTCCTGCGCTGTCATGATCCCAAAAACACATTCACTCTTTTGCGCTCCAAAAGCTGATGTTCAATACTCACTTGTTTTCACATACAATAAAATGTTCAGTATCAGCCAAAGGTAATAACTCTATTACGTGCAGCTTAAAACAGCCTATTATTATGCATGAAGCAACCATAAAAGCAAGGGCTTCGGAGACCAACGAAGCGGCACACTCTCAATATGTTAGAATGCATGATACATAGGATGCCTCTATCCATACAGGAATCCATCCTTTGCAACCGCAAGAGGGCCTCCGCAGGCCTCGTTTGCTTGCTCCATGTCCTCATCTAACACTCTCACAATTAAAATCAGGTCAGTTAAAGAGGCAATTTCACTTCTTGAGCTGCCCTGCCTTCCAAGGACAAACACTTTGATCAGCCACAATCCACACACACACACGCACACACACACACACACATAGGCCTATTTGTAGTGAGTGAGGCTGAATTCTTAGGTGTCACTGCAAGGTAAAAAAAACAAAAAAGTCAAATAACTTCAGGCACAACGCCTTAAAGCCAAAATGCTCTTTAGGCAAGCAGCATGAGTACATTCATTAAAATTGGTAAACAGACTATACATGCATGCAGGTGGAATGACCAATTCAACCCCCATCTTCAAACAGATCGAGCTACATGCACTAATAATGACAAATACGACGCATGGTCTTGCTTCTTGCGGGTCTGCACAGAACTAGGTCTGACTCTAAATACATCACGTCTTCATGGAAGCCCTGAAGTTACAGACAAACCACAGTTGGCCAACATGTCATGTTAAGCCTCATATCAGTGATGTGACATGAGCACTGTGCACCATCAGGTGGGCAGAGTGATGTAACAGAAACTGCTCAACTGGTTCCACAGGCTGCGTTCCTCCGGCATTAGGGAGAGGAGCGCTGACAATCATTGAAATGACACAAGCTGTCTGCCTGTATAGTCCTGAATCAGTCAAGCAGGGAGCCCTCAGAAGGAGTGCACTGCACTCACTACGGGCACAACAATGCACCCCACAAGTGAAACCTCTCAGCAGCATTTCCCCTTTGCCCGGACGACGTTAGTGTCTTTCACATCCAGAGAGCATCTATTCAATTAAATCTCCAGCCTCTACTTATGAGCCACAAAGAAAAAGTCTATTAGTACTAAAACTGGGTCTATCATGGTAATTAGTTTCAAAGTTGTCACCTTGACATTTTAAGCATAACAGTGAGCTTTCTGACGATATTGGGTAGCAGTGTCAAGATAACCCTCACGTTAAAATCCAAACAGCAGATTGAATTTCTTTCTTCCTATCTTGTCATTTTTTTTGTTGCTTTCATATCTTGACTGCAGCAGCCACCATGGTGTGAGTTTTTTTTGATGGGTAAGTTAACGTTAGTTAATTCGATGGGGCAACTTTTCTGAATAGTTCCAGCAACTGTTTGAAGCTGCTGTTACAGGCTGAATAACAGCAAGTGACAAGGTGTTTAGTTTAGCTTGGTAACTTCGCTAACTAGTGGAGCCACTCGTCAATTCATACCAGCGCGAGCCTGGCGGAATAGGTTAGTAAAAAACAGAATGGACCCCACAGTCTTTACAAATGTAGGCGGGTTTGTCATTTCGCCAACTTAGCTAGCAAGAATCAAGGTGGCATGGCTAATATCAACATAATAAACAAGTTTAAAAGCCCGCTCAAACACATGGTGAAGACTGTTCTGACTCAGATTCTGACAACGACGTTCACCCAGACAGACAGCCAGCAGCTACGGTTAGCATGCTAACTAACGTTACTGCTGTACTGGCGAACTTCGTCCGGTCTGTGGTTATATGCACTGTCACTCGCACACTCAGCACAAAAAACAATGATCTAGGAAGGTACTATGCATGCTACATTTTTCTATCCCCTAAACGCATATGTGGCCATGCCGCCACCAAGCCAAAACAGGTAACAAACATTGCAACAACTAGCTTGCAAGCTCGGCAGCTAAGCCGTCTAAGTGAGTTTGCTGCAGAAAACACCGCTGACAGGCGGCGAGCTTAGCTAAGAAGCTAACGCTAGCTAAGAAGCTAACGCCGAGGCGAGAGCCACTGCCAGACAGACACACAACCGAGATTGAAGACCTCGCATTAGGTCACGGATTTCACAACAAAACACCACGTCCCGCCTGTTCAATATGCACCAACACGTGTGGCTACTTACGATTTTAAACTTTTAGTTGTATCCTCGCTGTTAAATTCCGTTTATCAGAAGCAGCTCTGACCTTCGCGGTAGTGAAACAACATTTCTGCTAGCTAACTGTGCCGCCATGTTACTCCTGCTCTGTGAAAACCAATGCTGAGTGTTTATCTGGCTGGTAGCTGCTATCCTCCCCCACACCACACCACACTACACCACCGCACCACATCACATCACGGGGCTCCGGTATCAGCTCCGTTACCGGGGTCCGTAAGCAACCTTACGGGGACTAACCTGTCAGATGACACGGTACTCTTCTAGAGAAGCGCTGATTTGACTGAATCGCGTTGGGAAACGGACGAGACGTGACGGCTGAGCGCATTTAATTTTGACAACCAACTTGAACCACCGCTGTGCCTCGGATGTCAGCAGTGTTTAGTTAAAAGCAGTGCTGAAGTGGTGGGTGATATGTGGGTATAAACCATGACCTCCCCTCGGTGATCATCATAAATCTTCACAGCTACCATTATAAACTAAAAATATCTCTATTTTCAGAAAGTTGTCAAAAACCCCATACTCATATAACTTCATCCTGCTTATTATGATGCTATGAATTTAGGTCATAAATATTTATGTCAGCCTATAAAAAGATGTGTAGCTCTATTCTGCAGATAAAAGGTGGGTGAAGTGACTTTAGGTGGCTTTAACTCTTGGGCTTTAGTAGTCTAACTTGAGTCAAATTAATTTGACACTACCTCTAGCAGCAGATCCCCACCACCACTAGCACCAGTTTAACCACTACAGGTCAAAGCATGAGTCAAATGGATGAGTAAAGCAGTGGGCAGGATTTGTCAACTTGCACAACATTATGACTGCTATTGTGAAATAATAAGTTTGTTTAATTAAATAAATAAAAAAACTTGCTTATACACCTCTAACAAGCAAACCCTACACGCTTTTAAAATATTGCAAATGTGCGTGCCCTACATATTTATATACACCTTGATTCAACTGTCAGGTCAACTACCAGGTCCAGGCAGGCAGGCAGGCATGTTTTCTTTCCATCAAAACATGTGCCACAGCGCCACCTAGTGGCTGACGACCAAACACCAACACAGTGTAGTCAATATTTTCTCCTGTCAAAGACCATCCAGCAGAGGCACATTCACCCACACACCTTTTAATTAAGTTTTTGTCCCAGGTACCCCCCGTTTGACAAGGTTTTTTTTTTATTGTGTGGGTTTACTGTAGGAGAGGAAATCATCACTGTGTCACCACTGCACCAACACACCAAACAACCACCAGGCCTGCTCTCCATCACTGAATTATTGATATGTTTTGTCTTTTGGCTGGAGAAAGTCTTTTTTTTTTTTAATGCTCCATGATAGCTCTCTTGCACAGACATGTTTTAGGCCTGTGCAGAATAGATAAACCCTCATCCTATTAGGAGAACTTGAGAAAACCACATACACTGCTGCAGGCGACCGTATGACTCACTACCTCGTTCCTAAAATTAGTTCATAGATTTATTGTTGGGATGATTCAACACTACTAGTGATGAGTGACTGATTCTAAAAATACAGAGATCACCGCACGTCGTAGCTGTGTAAAGTATTTTTATGGCAACAAGTGAAAATGGAAAGTAAAGACCATATAGTATATAAACGCTCAATCATGCTTGTACTCATTTGGCACAGTCAGTGGTGGATAGGGGGAAAACAGGCACAAAAAATAGGGTTAACTCATTCCCAGTCCATATTTTTTACAACAAATCATTCTTGTGGACATTTTTAGGTCAACAATAATATGCAAGGCCAAACAAATACAGCAATCCATTCCTCTTAAATAGCAAATCAAGATGGACCATACAAGACAGTTATTCAACCAACCTCGTAAAGTGATATTTTCCCATGGGGGATATTTTGCCCATAGATCTCTCCTTTTCAATCTCTTTATGTGACTCAAAAGAAAAACATGAGGTGTATTCATTGGTTTATAGTATTTCAAACAAAACTGAAATAAATTCAAGGTAATTTTACGGCAAGGCATTTGGCCCGTCGTGACAACGCGGTGCTGAGCTCCAACAATTTAACGCTGCATCAGGTTATTCTGACATCTTAGCTGGCTGTCTTACATCGTCGATTTGGCACATTACTGGGCTGTGAATCTACTTATTACATGATGATGCTATGTCCTCTGCTCTCTTTGGTTCCTTTCAGTACTCTCTTCACTATTCCATCCATGAATGGACAGTGAAAACTACTTCTGCATGTACACTACCTTGCCTTTATCTCTATATGTGTCTGTGTATGGGCAAGTGACACGGCAAAAACACGTTCAGAGTACTTGAAAATGTCTCGTCTAACTATGTGTGTGGACCCCCTAATGTCATAGTCATGTTCTAAAGATGACATGTTATAACAAGATTGTATGCAACCGTATGGAACAATGAGGAGTATTAAAAGGAAGTCATAAACTCCCAGTGTACAATGTGCCAGTGAATCCCTCAGAAGAGGGATAGGAGGAGCAAATGGCAATGCAGAGGATCTGAACTAGCAATTATAAATATATGAAGGAAAAAAAAAAAACAATTGCCAAAGGAAAAAAAAAATACAATCTGGAATATACAGTATTTAAGTAAATGCACGAAATGACCTGACTTGGGAAAAACATCGAACACTGAAGTCGTCATTCCTGAAATTTTAAAACCACACACCCTGTACAAAACAATCTGTATCAATAGGCACTTTTTAAATAAGGTCTTTTTATAGTTTATTTCTGAATCTGATTTCTTTTCATTCGTAATGGCACAGCAGAGCAATGATTGTTAAATCAAGGCGCGCTGGACAACTGGCGACAAGCAAAAGCTAAATGCATTCTGGCCCTTGGTGTCCAGCTGGGAGGTCAGTCCTGTGGCAGCTGAAGATGCATATTATGGTAAGAGAGCTGGATGCAATTGGTTGGTTGGATCGAGCCAGTGTGAGGCACAGGGAGAGACGGGTCTTTGAGAAGGGGGGGGGGGATAGGAAGGCCCGAGGGGCGTGTTTACGATGACTTCTCTTTCCTTGCTCTTGGCGAATCAGCTCCATTGGTACTCACTCCATTTACTCCATTGGCTGAAAACAAACGACACATCAAAATGAGTCCCATATGCCTACTTACTGGTATAAAGTGCAGGTAAGCACAGCCATTATGCGTTTCATGTGCCATTTCACTCGGCGACAATTCTCAATGGCAGTTTGGGGAAAGTTCATAATGCCCCGCAGAAGCATTCTTCTCGATAATAAACTGAATAAATGCACGCCATCCCCATCGCTCACCTTTGTCTTTCTTTGACTTGCTCTTGGAAGGAGCTTGTTTCTTTTTCAAGGTCTGCGCCTGGGCATGCTCTCTCCACCGGCGCAGCTGAAAGTTGATGAATTTCCACATCATGAAGGCCTGAGTGATGCAGATGGCGGCCAGGACAGTGATCCTAGTAGGGAAGAAGACAGTCAGTAACTCAAAGGTAACTAAATAAAGAGGTGGGTTACACACTGGTGCTGCTAAAATAGTCAGGTGCTATTACTGGCCTCTCCCCTCTCCCGACCTGAAACATCAGTAAGAGTCTACCTCCACATAATCTGTGATGCTCAACACATCCTAGGACTTATTTTGTGATGAAGCGTGATTTACTTTTTTGGTGAACCCACTTTCCCTCAACCTGCCTCTTCTACTTCTAGTTCAGTTGATGATGTCCTACATTTCCCAGAATGCCTTTCGACAACCTCCAGAGAACAGCATGAGCTTGTCGCATCCAACTGTTGGTTATACTTGTAGGTAGAGAGCAACAGCGATAGCATAGTAAGAGCAAGAGAGTTTTTCCAGTCTGCTGCGGTGCATCTTACACAAAACACGACGTCTTGTGGCTGCACTGCATTCTGGTCTACTGGGGCTGTTAGTGGAGGCATTTTAACCTCTTCCTCTTCTACGGTGGAACTTCTCCATGTTTGATTGTTAAATGCCAGTTCAAAATGTCTAGAAAGAAGCCTTTGCTCTTTGATTCTGAGGGACTGACACCTGAACCTGATGTTTACCGCTGATGTTTTAGATAGCTGAAAAATGTTCTGCTATGAAACTCCATTGTAGCTGCGCTGAAAAAACCTTGATGTGATGTTAAGTCATCTATATTTGGCCAGTTATCCATAGTAATAAAATATACCAAAACAAAAATGGACCAGGAAATGCAAGGTGGCTCACCAACAGCTGTCTTTAACGACGTTTAACAAGGCCAACATGAATCCACCCAATACTGTGAACTTTATTCAACCTTATTCTAGAAATATATTGTCTCATCTCCCTTTTCACACACACTTACCGAACAAAGAGGACGTTAAAGTTTCCTGCGGCCAAATCTAGGCCTTGATGCTCAGCTGTGGCGAGGCCAAAGCCCACGGTGAGGACAGACAGGGACAGGGTGAGCAGCCGCCCGAGGACAAACAACACGGCCCATATGGTGAACCTAGGGGACACAAGAGAGGACGATCATGACACCGCAATCAAGACCTCTGATCTCAAGCAATAAACTAAACGGTTAGTGAGCATTTGGCAGGCTTTCGTTTTTACAAGTACACAAATCATTTGCACACACTGTGAGAAGTCTGAGGCTCTTAATGGGGAAATTGAGAACTCACCCTGTTTGCCTGTTCTCATTGCTGAAATAGACCAAGCGGGAGACGTGGAAGAGCAGCTCAACAAAGTAGTGCAACACCAGCAGGACCAGAGCCAGACGGTTCAGACTGAAAGACACAGAGAGACGTGATTCTCCTTTATTACAACTGACAGGCGCAAGAGAGACGGACACCCTGAAAGAGCCTTGGGCTGCTGTTCAGATTGAATACAATGTTCCTTTGCTCCTGCCTTGTCTCTTCAAGGGCAGCGCACGCAGAACAGACAAAGGACACGTGCTCTTCACAATCAGAAACACCATTTCAGACTTCATAAAATGCCGGTTCTTACTTGAGAATGTAGGCGCCTGCAATGTGGACCAGGTACAGGGAGATGTACACAAGCTGACGTGGAATATCCTCCTAGAGAGCACACACAAAGAATGGGATCAAAATATTTACACCGCTGTGGATCTGCATATACATGTTCTTCCATTGTCAATGCACTAATAGGCTTAAGCAAAGAGTACGATTCTTTGAA
>OMOV01113868.1:14236-24367 GCA_900312565.1 Beryx splendens
GTGCTCTTCCGATCTAACAATTAATCATGAATTATATAACAGCCAAACATTCCAGAGAGAGAGAACAGTAGTAATAGCTCGCACTAATGATAGTATGGGTTTCTTTTATTATCTCAGGATGATGGATCATCTACTGTATATCAGAGTGGACCTTGAAACTGATCTTATTTCTTTATGTCCTGTATTGTTAAAGTATAAATCAACTGTTCATACAAAACTAGATCATGAACATTAAATTACTCATGAGAGTTTACAATTACAAGATGCATATAGCCCCTTTGGTTTGGGTTACAACAGGCTCTTGGGACTCCATATGGGGTTAACTGATATGAAAATGGAGTCATTGAGGTCATTGGATTTAACAACAATACAGCCAGTGGGTTTTGGACTGCATATTAACCACAGTTACAGCCATGAAGCCTTCTAGACCTTCACACAATTGTCACTATCCAGCTCACACCAGAAGTTTGATTTGTCAGCAATGCCTTAACTGCTGAACAACGAAACATTCTTTATGTTCTAGCTATATTATGTGCAATCAGTACAATGTGAACAAATGTTTTCAAGTTTCAAGTGGTGGGGTCAAACGCATGCTCTGCAGTGTTTTGGTAATAAATAAAACTAAACTTTGACATCCACGCAGTGACTATCACAAGGCCTTACTAACCACCAATCTAAACAAAATACAACAGTTTAAGAAAAATAATGTATTCTTTGGTTTCTATCTTCTTTATCCTTGTATCACTTTAATCACTTTGACAGCACTTTCATGACGTTTATTAATATGAATTTATGTCCTAATTCATGCCGGCCTGTGGTGAATATACGGTAGCTTACTGAGTTTACACCGTCCACATTCCTGATTTCTGATCCAGGGTCAGCAAGGATAAAGGTTGTGTTTCCTGATTACCAGGTTTTGGGAAGGGGGTTTTATCATAGTAGATTTTAGCAGTAATATTTTAGCGCCCTCTGCTGCACATGAATGCAATGTACACAGATTATGTTGCTTCTTTTACAGTTTCTTTTTTTTTCTTTCTTTTTTTACGAAGGTGTGAAAATAAAAAGTGACTTGATGGTTTGGGACAAATTTCATGACTGAAAATACACTGTCACAAAAATAATCTTTATGCGAAATGCTAACTGATGTTACGTAACACGGGCTTTAAAAACGGCTGCTTGTTGTCCGGGGAGTTGTAGTTTCACGCGCCTTCAGGCCAACGATGTTTGTCACGGAAGACACTCCAAGTCCCATGATGCACCGCCACTCGCCAAAGCCACTGACAGGCGCACGCCTACGCTAAGTAAAACCATCGACTGTAATCCTCACTATCCAGAGCACAAGTCTCTGCGGGTATTTTCTTTGGCTAACCATAAGTTTGAATTTCTACTAAATACAACATCATGGACAACACTGGGAAAGAAAAGGAAGCGATTCAGCTCATGGCTGATGCTGACAAAAAAGTGAAGTCGTCTGGCTCTTTCTTAGGAGGGATGTTTGGAGGGTAAGACACTGACAACAGCACTGCACCAAAGAACAAACAGCTAACGTTAGCTAGCGGTAACTGCTAGCAAGCGGCTCATGACAGCTAGCAAACTTGGCACGCAGCCTGTTTCGGTTCAAGCAGACGTTCAGCTACTTCTCGGTCCTTTTAGCTAGCAGGGCATGTTATAAATCGGTGGCTAGATGTAAAACGACAGGGGAGAATATGTGACATTTAAAAGTCTCTGATTACCAGTTAGCTGTTACCGTTATTACAATGTAAACAAGCCAGCAGGTCACGACTCCCTCCCACTGAATTAATGTAGTCAGTGCTTGCTAGACAGCTACGCAGTCAACTGTAACGTTATATAGACTGTCTGCAAGATTTTGATTGCAATCACCTCCCAGGTATTTCACCCAATTTATGTTAATACAGGCATCTTATACCACCGTAGATATATGGTTTTACTTTCTGTGAGGGTGATTTTTTTTGTTCACTTGCCTCAGACCCCAGATTTTTGTTATCATTTTCCAGCATCCACATGCCAAGAAAGAAACACCCTCAAAGTGAGCACTCTTGGCAAACGTGGTGAGCCAAAAGGCAGTGGGGGAATGTGTGTCCATGTACTGCATTAAACTCAGCAGTGTTCAGTTATGGGATGACTGAACTTTAACGGTTTTATTTCATTAGTGCAGACATTAGTGACAGCAACACCTAGAGGGTTTTTTAAGGGAATGTTAGGCAAACATGCAGGATACCAGATGCTGCAGCTGTGATGATGTTAAAATGCAGGCTGGAGATTTCATTTCACACGGCATACCTTATATTTAGCTGGATAGGCTTAGGTCAATCTTTCATTTTAGTAACACAATAGCTACTTGTATCTAAAATACAAAATACAAAAAGCTGTAAATTACAAGATTGGCAGCATTTTGTAGATTTGTTCTGTTTTCCCATAAAAGTGAAGCATGTTTTTGATTTAGGACATTAACAGGGTGCTTTGTGAAACTAAACCATGCGTTTCTAATTACATTTGCATGTACGAATGTGTAATAGACACAGAATAGGAGAGGTTTTGTTTGTATGTGTGTGTGTGTGTGTGTGCAAGTACAAAAAGCTCGTAGCTTGTGGGCCTGCGTGACTCAGTTTTGTTCCCAGTCTCCGTCCTTTTTGACCCCAGTTGTTGCGAGTCTTCAGTTGCTGTGCCTGATATTAACTCCTGGGGGGCTTTAGAATGACAAAGCTAGCTAAGCAATGATGCAATCGTCCGTCATGATTGGACGGCCAGAGAATTAATACAAGTCCAGGCCCAGTGAGCTCCCAGGGGTCCGCCTCATGTCATGGAGGGAGAGAGCGCTGTAATGCCTATAGCAGGATTTATATAAGCTAGACCACCAATCTGCGTAACACAGCTTCCTGAGAAATGCAACAGCTTGGTGGTCTGCTCATCACCCTAAACCTCTTAATAAGATGCAGCTTAATTTGTGAGAATCATCATTACACTATGTCAGCCAGGCTGGTGACCTTTTTACCAGTTTGATCTTAGTGTTCCCTGGAAACTACATGAAAATTTGTAAGACTGTCTAATAAATTAATGTACACCTGCTTTCTGTCCTGTCTTTGTCTAGAGGACCTCACAAAGTGGAAGAGGCGTGTGAGATGTACTGCAGAGCAGCCAACATGTTCAAGATGGCCAAGAACTGGAGCGGTGCGATAGGCTGTTTAATTCCATACCACTAAAGATATCTTACCTATAATTTACCACACGCTTGAGAGATTCTAGGCTTATGTGCTGTTTCTTGGCACTGTGCTTCCCACTGTATAACTGCAAAGCACAGCACTTCTGAAAGTGCCGCAAGCACGCAAGTAAAAAGGTGGAACGATTTGCATAGTGTTGAGTGTAAGCTAAATGCAAAGTATGTATATGCATGTATGTCTCTGCCCTTCTTCTCACTTCCCTCTGTCTCCAGCTGCTGGAAATGCATTCTGCAAGGCAGCTCGTCTCCACATGCAGCTCCAGAACAAGCATGACTGTGCCACCAGTTTCATCGACGCAGGAAACGCTTTCAAGAAGGCTGACCCAAACGGTGAGACTGGCTGTTGCACTACTGTTAACTCATTGCGTTTCCTGCTACAACAACTACTACTACTACTACAAACAACAAGTTTTAGTGCTTGAATTATTCATTCTCCTTGAACTCACACTTATATGGTTAATGATGCATTTAGTGTAGCAGGTTATTTATCGCAGATGTATTCTAACTAAATGTCACTCCTTGGAAAAATATTTCGGCCATGCATTATCAAAATCCTTATCTTTTAGTGCGTTTCATGAATGTTGTTTCGGCTGCTGTAGTAAAGTTGGCCAGTCAGAGGATTCCCACAGCCAGCAGTGGGGAAATAAGGCTAATAAAGTGGGACAAGTCCTCTGCTGGGAAACAAGTTAATTCTCCGGAGATGAGTCATGGTAGATCAAGCGTTTTCCTAGAGTACAGAATCGACTGCCGTCTTTAGGCTGAATTCTCATACTGTTGTCAGTTTACTAGAGCGTCAGAAATCAGGACAGTCAACCACTGAGTCTCTAGCTGCCAGGCTGCACTTTATTATGAGGCAAATCTCGCCTTTTACAATCCGTCTTACTTGTGTCGCTGTTGGCTAATGGAAGCAGTTGATGAATTACAATGTGCTGAACATATTGCCCTTGAATTGAATGGCATTTAGCTGATTTATGGTCCTGTTTGTCCTCTCTGCGGCTTCATTTAATATTCTCTTAAGTGTAGGAGTAGCCAGTGGTCTGGGGGATGGTAGCTGGCTGGGTATTATCTGGCATGTTGTATGCATGGGTGGCTTTGACATACAGGACCACATCAGCAGCAAAAAAATTTACATTTCATATCCCCCACACCCAGATGATCCTGAGCAAGCCAGAAGGGGGGGAAAAAGAGAAGCTGGTTTTAACCCTAGATCACAGGGTCTTGCATGTGCGGGTGTTGTATATATTTAACCTCTATTATCTAACATCTGTCTAAAGGCAAGATATAATAAAACTTTATTTGCTTTTACTGTTCATCCCCATGTCACCCCACTGAATAAACACCCCATGTCGAGTGATACTGTGCTGTTGAAGGGTCTGTTTGATTTTAACAAAGCTAACAAATGTTGTGTCTAACCACTGCCTCCTCTTCCCTTTATGCTGCCAATAGAGGCAATCAAGTGTTTAAATGCAGCCATCGATATATACACAGACATGGTAAGATGCACATAGACAGACAGCTTACATCTGTACAGTAAATCTAGCCAGCTCCACTCTTACCTTTGTGCTCACTGTCTGATGTGAACTTTTCTTGAACTGTGCACAGCATGTTACTCGTTGGCCAGATAATTTGTCTTAAGGTCATCATTTCTGGAGACGCAGTAGCATGTAGCATTGTGTTGTGCTAACTGTCAGATACTTACTTGTGGTAAATGATAGTTAATAGTTAAATGAGAGAATATAATATTATTTCTCTTGTGAATGCAGTGGAGAGCCAACCCAAGTGATTATATGTCTGCATGTGGTGCTTAGAAAGTTGCTAATATTGAGCATATCTACAGCAGTGAAGTATCTACTAGTGCAGTGTGATTTTTTTTGGAGGGGGGGTCTAACCATGTTCTTTTACCAAGGAAGCTAAGAGGCATATCGTTGCAGCAGGCAAATAAGACACACTAATGAAGAGGTTGGCTTTCTTCTCATCGGAGCACCCCCTTTTTTAATCGATCACTCCCGCGTCTTCTTGTTGTGCCCCCACCAAAACATTATTCATAAAGCACAAGCCTTGAGAAACATACAGTTATGTGCATTGATACCTCGAGCGAATCCCTCCTTGTTAGTCAGTGCTTCAAGCGTGGTTTAATTTGAAAGGCTAATACAGTCTAGGGATGAAGCCACAAGCTGCTGCTGGTGCTCTCCTCTCTCTGCACTGAGAACATAATGTAGCGCTGCTATTGACTGGAGAGAGGCTCCTCTGGGTGGATCCAGTTAGTAATGATTCCCCTCCCCTCCCCTCCAGGGAAGATTCACCATCGCAGCCAAACACCACATCAGCATTGCAGAGATCTATGAGTCTGAAATGGTGGATATCGAAAAGGTATGTGTGTACATGTACATTTAATAGTTACATTAGTCTAGTAATACTGTCAGTAATTATTAATATTACCACTATTGGGTGTGTTAATTTCGAGGATCACTTCAGATTACAGCATTCGTTGTTTTTCTTTTTCTAAAGGCTATTGCACATTATGAACAAGCGGCAGACTACTACAAAGGAGAAGAATCAAACAGGTACTGTTTGATCCCGGGGTGAAATACTGTAGGTTGTCAGCGTCTGAGAACCTCTGCAGTACTAAAGTCTGATAGAGCCATGTGCAAACAGGAGAAATCAAAGCAAAAGAGAAAAATCTGTTATTTCTAAGTCACTTTTGCGTGTTGACCCTCAAACTAAAGGCGTAAGACTATATTTTTCAATCAAAGTAAGGCATTGGATTGGTCCCCCTATTGGCTGCTGGTTAAAATTGAGTGCTTAAAATCAGTATCAGCAGTGAGGGAGTTGTATCATTTCACACCTTGTATTGATCACTCCTAAGACTATATTAGGTGTGGGAATCTTCAGGGTCCGTACAATTCCATTCAGTTTACATTCTTAAGACTACGATTCCCGATGCATCACAATTTTCAGTTCAGTGCATTGTGATTTTCATTATTCTTGACTGCATAATAAACAAAACTCAAAGCATAAAACTTTTGGTTGTACACAGTTGAGCAGTTTCAACAACTAAATGGGCCAGTGGGCAGCTGCCTTATAAGAGCTTACATTTTTGTTGAAGAAAGGTATGTAACACTGGTAACACTGGTATGCCAAACCCACAGATGGCTCCTACTGACTCAGAAAAGGTCCTGTTCACATTCTGCAAGACCATTTGCTAGATTGTTGTATGGACATTGGCGAAGTTCGTAGCAGTCCTTCATGTGACGGCTCACATACCGTGTGACTCCTAAAAGTTCCTTCTTTGCTTGAATCTCTCAAAAAATGAATTGGTGTACAAATGTTACTGCCATGAGCTATCAAGACAGAGTTAAGCAGCTAACATGAATAACATGTAAACTACGCTCAGATCTCCATTTGCTTTTGTTTTATTTTTCCGCATCGATGCAGAATTACAAAAAAGCAATCGCAATTCTCACATGAATTGATTTCACCCGCTCCTAATATATATGTAGTTTATGTTTGTGTATTCTTTATGCGTTGTGTTCCTTCGTCTTATGCGCTTTTCCCTCCTAGCTCTGCCAACAAGTGTCTGCTGAAGGTGGGGGCTTACAGCGCTCAGCTGGAGCAGTACCAGAAGGCCATTGAGATCTATGAGCAGGTGTGTTTGTGTAATTGCTGCACTTGCTGAACTGGTACTGACTTGGTGGCACTGACATCTTTAACACACTTCGTGTGAATTGGATTTGTCTAGGTTGGAGCCAACACCATGGACAACCCATTGCTGAAGTACAGCGCCAAAGAATACTTCTTCAAAGCCTCCCTCTGCCATTTCATTGTCGATGAGCTGAACGCTAAGGCAAGTTCATACCTCTGTGGCTCAGTCTCAGGATTTGGGATGAGGAGTCGTGCGGCTGAATGTTAACACTCTGTGTCTCCACAGATTGCTGTTGAAAAGTACGAGGAGATGTTCCCGGCTTTCTCAGACTCTCGAGAATGCAAGCTGTTGAAGGTAACTAGAACTTGGAGGAATTTGACTTTTTTCCCCCCACAATCCATTCTGTTTCTGTGACTAACCTACATTTTTTTGTTTGATAGAAACTTCTGGATGCTCATGAGGAACAGAACAGTGAAGCTTTCACAGACGCAGTAAGTCATGTATACCCTAAGGATGTCCTCAAGTTTCAAACTAGGCCTAGTTCAGATGTTTCATAACGACATCCTCCATTGGCATTGATCTGAGTACACTTGTTCTATCCAAAATTTTAAGTAAACACATTCTTATTGGTGAGCACAGAAACCCCACTGCTTAGCCTCTTATAGTTTATGTGAATCCCTTGTTATGAAAAAAAATCCAAAATCCAAATTTATGGATTGTGCCCTGCAGGACTTTCTGTGCACTTGGAGCTGTTACAGCCTGATGCAGTGCATCAGTGCCATACTGATTTGTAAACACATACGCCTGAACGCCTGAAAAGGCTTTTCCACATTCACCCAAAGTCAGAGAGGGCAGAGTACGAACAGAGGCATGTTCCAGAGGCTGGAAAATATATATATCGAAATGAAAACATGAAAAAACAAAATACTGGTGGCAAGAATTGCACTTCCACAAACATTTATTTTGTCATTTCCAGATACATCAGAAAATACAGCAGAACATCAAAATAGTGATGTGTTATTGTTTCAAAGTACAAAATGTGACCAGTTATGTAATATGCCACGTTAAGAGTGGGCAAAGCTGTGGTGTAACTGTGACTGACTGCACGCTCATCTGTGCACTCCCTGTCCGTCTGCAGGTGAAGGATTTCGACTCGATCTCCCGTCTGGACCAGTGGCACACCACCCTCCTGCTGCGCATCAAAAAGTCCATCCAGGGTGACGAAGGGGATCTGAAGTGAGCAGAGCCATAAGGTGGAAATGCAGCATGGAGGGGCGGGATCCATCACGGCATGCTATCCCACACACACACACACACACACACACACACACACACCCTGTCACTCACCTCGCCACGTATTGTTTTTCGTGCACTACCCAGCCTAGGTTTGCCATCACACAGTATGTCCAAATTGTAACTGCTGCAGTCCGTGGCGCGAGTCGAGAGGAGTGTCTGCTGTTGATTCTGAATGTTTTACTGCTCACTGCTAGTCTGTCGGGGTTCTGCCCTTGCTTTCCTCGTAAGCATAACTGAACCTAGTTAGGATGCAAACCCTCTTGTCCTCACCTCCGTTTAGAGGATAGCTGCATTTCCCTTTTCTGCTGAAATCAGACCCGAGGGATCTCTGAGTGGTGAAGCGTATTGAATCTGACGTTAGTATTGAGAAGAAGCACTGCATGATTTGTACAGTTATTATTTGTTAGTCAGATGCGACTTGTTTTTTTTTATGTAGTTTTCATTATATATTTAAAAGTTTTTAGTTTGCTGTACAAATGATTGTTTTATTCCAAGTTCAATCCATAGCGTGTATGGGTTTCAAGAATGTATTATCTTAATTTGTATTTGTTGGCGTTCCCACAGTAGGAGAATCAAATTTCAATGTCACAGTGGTTCTTATAACTCAAGTCATTCCAGCCACGACGAAAATGAATTAGGTTCCATTTTATAGTCACAGATGGGAGGAGACTCCTCTTAAAGGGCAATGGTAAGCATCAAGTGTAGACTGTTAAAAAACATATATACCTAATCATCACCCACTGATGTTTTTTTCTATACATGGTATTATTATTTGATTATTCTTTAATATTTGAGAGGATTTACCAATGTATTGTTATTTTGAATGCTTGAATCTGTAAGCTGCAGTTTATAGTTTGTCTGTGAAAAATGTGTTTTTGAATGAAGAGCACCGACAAGGCAACCCTTACTCCTTATTTCCAAGGCAGTGATCTTGAGGAAATGTGCGTCATCAGTCACTCATCTTGTGCGGTGTTGTGTTGTGAACTTATCATTGAAGGTTTGCTAGTGCAGTGCACCTTCCAAATGGCCAGTTGCTAAGCATGTCATTGTGTATAGTTTAGTGTTGTGTTTCATTCACTAGTGTGAGCCAGACCAAAGTTTTTACTAAAGGGTCAGTCACCCTACATATCAAGCTTCTTCCAGAAGGAACAACAGTGGACCTTTGATTTGATCTGTATGCTTGTGCGAATGGACAATAATAAAGATATTATAACCCAGCTGACGCTTCTACTGTGCTGCTGTTGGTCTCACCTCTCAGTGACATTATCATATATACTGAATTGGCATTTGCTTTAATTCATTGTGTTAGTGTAGGCTACATAATCGAACATTTCCATGACATGCATGCCTGTTGCTTAATTGCACTTAGTAATTAGATTAAGGTTTTGAGATTGTACACTCACTTGGTAATCTAAAAATGTGACTACGAGGCTGATTCACAGTGAAGCATTTGGTTTTTTCCCCCCCTGTGACGCTGTCAAAACATCACAGTCAAAATAAACATTCAGACATTATTAGTGTACAATCAGCCACCACCAGGTACAAGACAAAATAACTTGACAAGGGGTAGTGAAATGGGTTTTAAACTCCCTACACCCAAATACAATTATTTATATTCAAACGAATCCTCTACACAGTGTCTTCAGCTGAGGCTCCCTCGGCCTCATCAATACTTATTTCCCCTGCTGTCCTTTGCTGTACATCACTCGAGACAGCAGCTGTCTCTTCTGTGCCACAATCCTTCTCAACAACAATTTTCTGAATATCAGGTTCCAATATGTCCATCTCTGGAGCAACCTCAGTCTCTGAAGCCAACGTGGCTTCAGAGACCGGAACAGTGAGGGAGACGGGTACAGAGAGAGAGGAGGAGGCTGCGGAGGACATGGGGATAGAGTGAGCCATGGAGACAGGCAGGGAGAAGGGGATGGAAATGGCCGAGCCGACTCTGGAAATG
>OMOV01113870.1:0-22740 GCA_900312565.1 Beryx splendens
GCCCACCTCCGTCCGGCCGTGCCCGCCCACCTCCGCCCGGCGGATCCATTCTAGCATCAACCGGTGGGAAACAGAGCAGGGAATCCGCATGTTGTCGGTCCAAAGTAGTAAAATTGTATTCACGCAGCTACAGTCAGCCCTGCTTTCAAAAAGCGAGTAATATCTGCTGTAGTTTGCGTAGTTAAAACTCCTGAACGCTTTCAAACTGTAGCAGAAATCCCATTCTTCACTTATTCCCACTGTGAGCAATGCCAAAACGCGTTACTGTAAATTAACTATTGACTGAAATGCTGTGTGATCACGGCTATGTAAAGGCATGTATAGCCGCAGTGAGTGTTACTGTGTTAAAAGTGCGTGTTTTAATCGCTTTGTGGGTGTGTTTGCCTTGGCCCCGTTGGATTGTATAGGCCTATGAAAGCGCTCCCTGCAAACTGAGAGGTAGGCCTATGTGGGTGGACCACCTTGTGCTGTGAAAAGACTAGACCGGGTGTTTTACGGTGCATGATTGCCCACCCCTGCTCTACAGCGAAAATTTTGATCAGCATTCAGAAGCAATCAGCATGATGGCAAAAACTAGGGAACTAAAGCCCAGGCTGAAAATAAACAGAAGTATGCACTGGTACCTAACTGTAAACCTGAAAATATTATTTTCATTTTTCACAATACAGGGTCATAAACTGTACATTTAATGGGATTAGCTCATGAGCTGTAGCTAGTCAGATAGTCTGGCTTTGTGTGTGCATGTCCTGCACATCTGTGTTTGACAAATAGCATCCCTGCTTCACTTCCACCTAGCAAGATGTGCTTTTAAAATACATTTTTAGAACAGAAAAAACATGAGGAAAACCCTATAATTAGCAATGAATTGCATTTTAACATACCTTGAGTAGGTCCAGTAGGTTAAAATGACAATACTCGTTCTCTCCCCTTGAACATAAGACTCTCTAAGACATTACAGTTGATCATAAAACAAAAATCAATCAAATTTGATGTGTTAGGAACCAGTTGCATAACTGTAACCTCTTAGTGCAATCACAGTAAGATCACAAAAACATCACACCACCAGTAAAGAAACTCTACACAGCTAGAGTGGAACCCAGCTGCCCCCTGCTGCAGACTGGGCAGAAGCTATTTGAGGTAGTGTGTTGACATCTGGTGGTTGGATGTGAAAAGTCACCTGGGTCTCAAGATGAATAAGGCTCGGCTCATTGAGTCACATTTGATCACATTTTACCATATGGAAAAAAAGACCTGGTAACTTAAGGCTGAGTTAATGTTATCTTTTCCTAATGTTTTTCACCAGTGTCCCATGTTGAGGGAGGGCAATGGGTAGAAAAATGGATAAAGATAAATAGTAGATAGACATATTTTGTGTTTAATCACAACTTAGTTTAATCTTATGTTACATAAATTCCCACCTTTTGCAGCTCCCATCCTCTGCCACTGAATTTCTACACATCGGCCTAAGCTTGCAAAATTAAAGGCCGTCAGTCAATAACATACTTTCCTAGATTACATTAGTTGTTTTTTTTTTGTTTGTTTATTGGATTGTTTGTTTTTAGTCTACACAATTTTGCATTCCCAACTCAAAATGTAAAGAAAATTCATTAACTAATGTTATGATCAAAAGCTTACATCTCATGAAGTCAGTTTATTGAAATCTAAAAATGTAGGTGACTGTAAAAAGCAAAACAAAGAAAACCAAATATCTTCATATAGCCTAATTCATACCTTTTTCTACAGAATGTGTAAGTAATAATAGTGTGTGTATGTATATAATGGTGTATGTTATTATCAAGATCTTGAAAAGGCGTTTTAGTTGAACAGATTGCAGGCAGCACCAACAGTATTACTGCCCTCTGGTGGCTGAAGGTCACATTGCCTCTCCTTTCCTAAAGCCCATGGAGCCACTCTTCTTTGCCGAGTTCTACTTCATGGCCTCAGCATTTACTCTAACTCTCTTTGACATCTCTTTGTTTCCGCTCTCATTGTGGATTACTCTGGACAGCATATGAGAGTGGACTCTTTTATAGAGAAAGCTGAAGGGCTTTTTTTGAGATCTGACAGACGGATAGCTCACAAACAGGATTTTGTGGTACATCTAGCGAAGCAATTTCCCTTCCCTTTAGCCAGAGTACAGTTAATTTTTCATTGCCAGAGCTGCTGTTGGTGGTTGCAGAGTGAATTTAACATCCATTTGCCAACAATATCCAGGGCCTGTCACTTTGGAGCAGGGGCTTTATTTCATGCACTGATACATGCTGCCATCTCCTCCAACTGACACACTCACAGTGATCTCTCGCAGAGCCGGGGAACAGAATGGCTACCTATTAAATGTACATGGGGCTGCCTCTCCAAATAGAAAACGCTGAGACGTGAAAAGTTGGGGTACAGCTAAGTGAATGCCTTTGTGCATATGAATGCAGTTTTGCAGGGGAAACAGGCATAAAGAGATTGAGATGATAAAGTTTGATTTGCATGTAAATTGTTTTCTTTTTTTATTTATTCTCTGTTGAGTGCCTGGGCTCTGTCTAGATTGAAGCGTCTCACAAATGTGTGTGTGTGTGTGTGTGTGTGTGTGTGTGTGTGTTTTGGTGAAATACCGTCGGCTAGTTCTTGAAATTGTGTGTCTTGTTGCTTTGATTGCAAGTGTATCTCTTCCATTTGTATTTGTTTGTTGGTGAGGTGGTTGATTTAAACATGATCATAGTTTTATGGAATGTTTAACACTAGTAGAGGTGATTTGTATAACAGTGTTTACACCACCGCATATAAATCATACATCATACGTCACCTTCATTACAGACATGTTCTATATAATTTTAATGACTTTCAGTGATTTGTACATGTAATACGAACGCAACTAAACGTCACGCTGCAATATGCTTGCTCTGGTCCCACGCCATAACAAACCCATGTCATTAATTATTAGCATGAGTGGCTTCCGCATGCATGCCAACATGGCCTCCTCTTGTGAGTGGGAATGGGACATTCTGGACATGAAGGCCGGTCGTGTCATGGCTCTCCAGCTGGCTCTGGATCTTCAGGCCCACTGATTGACCCCAGTCCAGCTGAACAGACTGTGGCCCTGGATGTCACCCTCTTCCCCTCACTCTGGTTCTCTGCTGGCTCTTCCAAGGACCCAGCCAGATTCTCTGATGGGTCATCAAACCAAACCGCCTATAAGTCTAGCACCAAGGTCATGAATGACAAATATCACGGTCCCACTGCTGCTCCCCCCGCTCCTCTCCTCTCCCTCCAACTCAGCGTGGTCTTATAGTGCTTCGGAGGATAGAGTGTGTGGCGTGTACAGTGCTGTTTGGTGCATACTTGAGCACATAGTTACCCCGGCTGAGTAATTAATACTGACACTGAGTGGTTTGGAATCAATCTATTGGTATTGTTTGTTTTATGTACTTTGCAGGAATGATTAAGCAATGGTTGCTGAGTAAATAAATGCAGCAACAGCCCTGTCAATAAATCTGTTTCAAGATAAGTTAATTTGGCTAAGCAGTGTGTTACAGAATACTGTGACACATATTATATCACTCGGTTTGAAACATTCTGATGATGAATTATTGAACATAAATCCATTATCTTGGACATATTTTATTTATAAGTGCAGCAAGACACTGGAGGACTTTAACACTGCAGGGTAATTATTGTTCCACATTGTGTCACCGCTCTCCTCTCGGATGCAACTGCCAGAGCAAACTGCGATGAATCAAAGATTTGCGGGTTTTGACTGACATTTTGTATGTGCGTAAGGCCCAAAGCGACATTAGCCGAATTGCTTTATTTAATGCTTTCTCCTTCATTCTGTTTCTCTTTTAGCGGGCCTTGTAAACACTGATGCAATAATGCATTCCATTATACAGAGGAGAGGCAATGAGTGTCTCTCGTGGCTCCTCTCCATCTCAATAATAGGTCAACAGCTGTATTTAAAAAATTAATCACATTCTTGGCAGTTGCAAAGGTTAGCTGCGACGCTCTGAGATGCAATTGGAAGCTCAGATCAGCAGCAAATCTCTGCGGAGATGAGGAAGAGTTGCCTTTGATGAGTACAGCATGTAAATGATTTGTGTGTGTTTATAGGACACGGGGCTGGCCCTGCCTCACTCCAAGGCAGCGGTGTCTGCACCACTCTGTGGCAGAGGCTGGCAACAGCAGATGGAAAGAACCGAGAGAGGGGAGGGCTGACCCCGCTACTTCACAGTTTGCACTCGCTTTCGACAGAATGTTTCTCTCTCTCTTTCCTCATCCAGTCTATCTTCCTCTTCTCTCTCTGCCCTGTTTTGATTTTCCATTTCTATGCGACTGAATTCTGTCTCTCTTGTCTGTTTCCTTTTTAGCCTTGTTTCTTGTATGTCGACAGCTGAGAAGTTCACTGGATATGTAAAAAAAAAATCTCTGTGATGGCTCAGTATCAGATATTGTACATACTCGTATGCAAAATCTCTGGCTTCTGCACCAAAGTCTCACAGGTTTCATGAGCGCAAGGAGAAATACCTTTGGCTAAACAGCTTGTTTGCCTAATCCTGCACTTTGTGATGAAGGCATCATTGGGCTGTTTGTGTGATGTTTTAAGAAATTGAAATATTGATGCCTTTCTCACATCGAAGACAAATTACTCTCAGAGATATCTTGAGGTACGAGGACATGCAGATGAAATATGAATGGCTACCTTGAATTGCTTTTAGTAATTCTGAAATATTCAGCGTGGTATTTATGGAGTGCCACGGCTTGCTGTACGCAGGCTGACAGTAGGGGATGAATTTTTCAGTGGTGTTCTGATTTGGCCGTCGCAGTGAATGAGTAGCCTTGATAAGTCATGTACATTGCTTGGCTTTACCTGGGCTGTTGGTGAGGGATGGAAATGAAATACTGCATGATGTAAGTGAGTGAAAGGGGTGTTGAAATACTGCCGTCTGTCTGCCACTCTTGACAGTTCTGAGAGCGCTGCCACAGATTAGCTATTATGTTGTTTGTACATGTCGGCTTTGGACAGTTTGACTCCTGTCTCTGCTAGTGGCTTTTTGTGATGGCTCATCGCATGAATTTGTAAATCCCGTGGTTATTATTACTTTAGCTTAATGTGTACTCTTCAGTAGGACAATTCATCTGAAAATATTTTGGCTCATACTCCGAATTGGCCCCCTGGCTACAATTCATACATTATGCCAAGGACACACCAGTTCTCTATGCTAATGGTTGGATTTCTTCCCTTGGAGTGTGATTACGAATGTAGAATAATCAGAGGGAAAGTAATCTTCCATTAGAAAGGAAGTGAAAACAACTGAGAAACTACAAAACCCCTCAGAAATCACGTCACTACTCTGTTGCTTTTATGGTGAGATATTACTTGCATATTGACCAAAATGTAATTATCCCTTGTGCTGTTTAGGGCGGGTGCCCATTAACTTGGTTTGGATGTTAGAGAAAAGTAGGGTGGGTGAGACAGACTCAACAAACTGATCCGTAAGGCCAGTGACGTTGTGGGGGCAGAGCTGGACTCTCTGGCGGCAGTGTCAGAGAGGAGGATGCTGTCCATGTTACCTGTCTTCTTGGACAACGTCTCCCACCCACTCCATGATGTGCTGGTCAAGCAGGAGTACATTCAGTGCGAGACTCATTCCACCGAGATGCACAACAGAGTGCCACAGGAAGTCATTCCTGCCTGCGGCCATCAAACTTTTCAACTCCTCCCTCAGAGTGCCAGACACTCCGAGTCAATAGACTGGGCCTTGGACTTATTTCACCCCTGTCAGCAGCTTAATCACCCCATAATTTACAACTTATATTTTAAACTGTGCAATACTGATTCTGGTAATAATTTTGTGCAATAATTCAAAAACCAAGGGGAGGGAAAAAAAAAAAAAACAGAAGTGAAAGGCCCAGGTCAGGGTTTTCCTCCTCCCCCACACTCCCCCACAATTAGCCAACCCAAACGACATTTCCTCCAGCCTCTTGGAGGAAAATGATGCACATATTTTTACATACTTCTTATTTTTCTTATTTCTATATTATTGTTGTTATATTGTAGTATAATTCACATAGTTTTATATTTTTATTTCTTATTTCTCTATGCTCATATATATTTCTCTTCTAGAATGTGAGCAACTGCAACGAAACCCAATTTCCCCTCGGGGATCAATGAAGTATTTCTGATTCTGATTCTGAGAATGGTATCTGATTTAGGTTTTAGAGTGGGTACCTGCCGACATATCTGTGATTTGTGTACATATGATGATGTTTCGTTGAATTAATCCCACAACACCTTCACACCGCTCAGGAGTAAATTCTGGGGTCCCAGAGCCGCCCCCCTACCCTGTCTTAATATTGATCAGACTCCACCACAGCTAAGTTACTCTGATATTGATTTTCAATTAAACAACTTTGCACCCAATGATTTCCAAACGTATCGTGAATGTGAACAGTTTGGAATTGAATACTTCTGACTTTATAGCATTACCAGGATTGGTAACATGCTTCCTGGCTTCATCAATTTAACATTTGTCTTGTGACCTTTTATAGTGCAAGTAGCCTAGAACTACTTTACAACTTGTGCGGGAACACAGAGCAGATTTCTTCGTTTTTGACCATACAAATCCCTACTACCTACGAATGTCTCTCTCTCCCCCGCCCTCCCCTCTTTCTCCCTAGACTAGAGCGTGTGACGTATCTCTTTGCAATTGTCCTTACTTGCCTTGCACTAACACTTTCAAACCCAGGTCAGCCATTTTAATAACATACTTAGCAGGTACCTCAGCATGGGGAAGAGGCTGCACAATCAGTCTCTCATGTGCGGTCTCCAGCAGCTTGTCCCTCAGGCTCGACGGGCCTTAATTCGGGGAAAGTGTAATAAACCCAGGTAAGCAGCTCTAATCTGCTTTGGGCATGCAAACGGACTAACAGGCTGAATTTGATTTGATGTGTATCTTTGCCGTGCCTACTTTACGTCAAACAGCAAATTTCAACAGCTGGACTTAATTTTTTTTGTGCTTTTTTCCTCCTCTTTTTCAGATTCAAACCTTGTCACATCTGTAGTGGTTCAAACAAATCCCCGCAGTCACCTTATTGAACCCGCTTCCTGGAAAAAAGTAATGCCCTTAAAGCTCAATAGGGCATTATTATGGTTTGTTCCCACCGTCACAAATTCCAGACAAAAGTGAATTTCCTATTCCCTGTCAATAACAAGCTCGGTGTCACCTCTGAAGGTGAGAGAGCATGATTCAATAAAGCGCTCTCTTTTTTTCAGTTTGACCTGGTGTCACCTTGTTAGTCCGAGAGAGTTGAATTACAATGTTTTTTTTCCTCTAGCGAGTCCCTCATAGTCTTCCTTGAAACACACCAGACTGGCTATCCTGGCAACACAGCCCAACCATTATCTAGTTGTAGTAAGTATGTTTTTTACTGGCCATATAGCACAAAATGACAATAATACATCTGCAGGGGGTTGATAGAGCTGTTGATCAATACCACTGACTCCATGATTGTTTCATCAGTTGCTGAGATTTCTGCCTTTCAAAACTCACTTTCTGACCCGTGCTCTGTTTTGGAAAACTCCTCGCCCAATGGAATTTAAAGACGACCTCTCCCACCCCATCAGAGACCTGTTGTTGCAATTCCTCGGTCGTCGATAGAGGTCGATAAAAGTCCTCGAATACTCTGTGTCCCTTTAAGGAGTGCCCTCTTTTTTCCGTATTAACAAAAAAGTTGCACCACCCCGGAAATAAGTTCCTGTGTTTCTCCTGATTGGGCGGCGGCGGCGGCGGCGCCATTACTGATCACGCACTGCTGGCAGAAGGAATGGCTTGTTTCACCATAAAGCCACTAGTCTAGACTGTCTTGCATGAAAACGGCATTGTTGTGTGATGTGGGGTAGCGGAGGTGTGTCGATGTGTGAGCCAGTGTTCTGGCCGTGGAAGCGATGCCTCCTCCGATTGCTGGTGCCTGTGATCTGGGCCCTGTTGTAGGGGCAAGTCTGTAGCCCACAGGCCCCCTGTTTTCTAAGTACCGGATAGCACGCACACCACCTCCATCCAACTAGGGATGTTTGCAGGATATTGAAAAAGACCTTTGTCAGGAAGCGGAGGCCCACAGGCCATTTGGGAACAGCGGTAGTGCTGCTCTACTTTACTGTATCACCTTTCTCTCTTCAGGTAACGCCGAAGCCTATTAAACAACAAGGGAGGGTGTCTGATGGGTGACAGCCATGGATAAGGGATTCCTGTGATGCACTCTAAAATCATATCTTAAAACCAATAGTAGAAGAAGAGTAATCCCCTGGTCTCAGTTTGACTGCAAACATCCACGCCAGTGTATGTATTGCTGTGTAAAATAATAAATGACACGTGGCAGGCGGTAACATGGCAGGCGGTAACACATCTAACTGAGTGCATTGTGTCTGCAGCACTGAAATGCGACTGGAAATGAATCAATGCTCAAGGTAGGCCCCGGCACTATTAATATGCAAACCAAATAGATGGCTTAAGTTTAATTTATATGATATTCCCCGAAGAATCATTATTATTCCCGGGGATCTTGGCAGGAATATTTGGCCTATAAAGAAATTAACTTTGTCTCTTTGCTAAGTACACCAATGCATCAAGCCATAATCTCTGCGATAGATGAATCATATTTGATATTACGCAAGACAAATGTATTCATATTGCATATTTTTCTAATTTTTCCTGTCTGACCATCTGTGTGTGTTACGTCTTACCAAGATTAATCCGCTGATCCTATTGGGATAGAGGGCAGGTGTTTTTCCTAACCCAGAGGAGTAAATAAGAGCTGATATCAAGGCATAATCCAGCGCATTATATTTTAGATTCTTTGTAATGTATCAGGGACAGCGATTCCCACTGCTGGGCAATATTGAGACCTGCTGTATTGTGTATTATGAATATGTGTGTATGTCTGTGTGTGTTTTGAACGACCAAAAGGGGGGGCAGAGCGTGCCCAGAAAATCATATGTAGAGCATTGTGAATATCAGTGGCGTATGAAATTGCACTTCGTGTCCCTGGATCAGAGTGCTAAATCATTTAAGCACAGCGATCCCTGAACGGATTGGAGGGAGGAGGGTGAGCGAGCAGGGAGTCGCGGGGGGGATATTGAGACCTGTTTGACTGGAGAGACCGGGCGCAGAGGTCACCCCTCTGACACGGTCTCTGTTGACCCAAATTCCATCTATCCTCGGCTACAAGGATCCGATGATTATTTTTCCAGGAAATTGCAGCATTTGATCTCACCTCTTTCTTTGCTTAAGTGGGTCTAGGTCAGCGGTGATTGAAGTCGGCTGATGATTTAACCATCGCCGTACACAGACAACACTCACCTAGCACGCTGTTCGGCCTGTTAGAGCCACTGTCTTACATGCGCCCTCCTAAATTCACTTATGTAGAACACTTGTCTTCCCTCAAGGCGTACCCCGAATGTAAGACAGGCCGCGTGGACACACAGACAGATTGCAAACTAGTGTTAATGATCGACCTGTCAAGCAGAATCTGTATTACTTAATCTCTTGGTCCTGCTGTACATGATCAAAGCGATGCAAATGCAATGCCGTATTGATTTCTACAACATCCCCACTCTTGCATTTATATCACTCAGCTCAGCCGTTTCCATCCGCATTTGTAACCGCCCTATCTTCACAGTAACACGGCCTGGAACTACAGAACTGATTCATCATTCAGTAAGTTGCAGATGAAGTGAAAAACGCTGATGTTTGTTGCTCAATATTTAATTTTAAAAAAAGCCAATTATTATATGAACTTATATGTTATTATTTTGTAAGTAAAACTCTAATTAGTTAAGAATGTCTGCAGTATCCCATAGTGAGTTTTACTTTAATACCAGTGATGTTTTTGTAAAAGTGAGTTTCAAGTTTTTTTTTTGTTTTTTTTAAATGGTTGATATCTCACTTTGGAATGAAACGTGTCTATTATAGATCAGGGGATTTATAAAATATGAATTATTAGCCTAGACCTTGAGTTTGGATACAGGGCTGCAGCAGGTTTGCTATAACATCCCCCAGACTCTAATCCTGTCAACCTTTAACATAGCTGGCTTTGATTCTTGTAGTACGACACATTGTAGAAGTTATCCTTTCTGTGATGTTGATTTTGACACCTCTGTACTCTCATGGCTGCTAATTCAAGGGAAGTATTTGTTGCCATGACATCTTGCTCAAACCTTTTGTTTTAAAACCCTGTCTTTGCCTGCAAGGATTATGCAAATCATACAGACTTTCCCCCCAAACAAAGGATTGTAGAGAGTCTGTACTATAATTGCTGCTGTTTTGATCAAGCAGTCTGTCTGACTTGGGCTGAAAACCCTTGTCACTACTCGCTGTTGGAACCCTTTGGCTCTCCCACACTTGAAATGTGAGCGTCCACAATGAACTCTTTGTCACAATAAGACGTGGTGATTAGGACAGCCAGTGGGAAATGAAAATGAATTCCTGCAGCTCTCGAGAGGTGTTGTATGGAATTGTCACAGGTCACCCTCCAGGCGGCCGGCGTCTGCAAAGTAATTCATCCAACACATTATCCCAATAATGATATATTTCAAGGATTATGAATTGGGATGTTTCCTCATACGAGGCTCTAAATGATATTTAGGTAAAAGGTCTAAGGATCACTTTGCCTTTTAATTTCACAGACGCTGCTGTCGCCACCTGCATGAGATGATATTTTTATCGCAAAGAGCAATTTGTGAAATACAGAGACGTGCAGAAATCTTGGCAGACTTACCCCATACTACTCAGACAGGTATGATATTTATTTTCCTTTTTTAATTTGAAATTGTCTTTATTCTGACTACTTTAAATGTCATCAATAAAATTAGAAGTAGTGTGCATCATTTAAAAACTAAACAATACTCTTACTTAGACATAAACTGTCCAAGGCTTTGGAACATCATGTCAGAATTAGTTGGTTGACTAAAAATGAATATAGTTTGTACAGATTCGTGACAACTACATATGGCTACATACAAGCATAGAATAGAATAGAAAAATGTTTTACACTGTGTTAGAGTCCAGTCAAGTATATATAGCCTAGCCCTTCATCACAAGCTTGTCTCAAAGGACTTTACAGAGAACAGTCAGTCACAAAACAAAATGATGCGGTACAGTACACAACAAAATAAAACACAAGGAAACAGAACAAAGCACAAGACACAACGTAACATGTTGGAAAGGTCTCTAGAAAGTCAGATTCATGGAGAGCTCGGCAAATTCACCTCAGTGTTAGCATGAGTGCATTTCTACCAAGACACAAATAGCCAAACAATTGCCAAAACCTTACCTTCAAAATACTTGCTACAGTCCACTTAAACTTTATCAAACTTTGCAGGTATAAGAGATGGAGAAAATTCTGATCCAGTTTTCACCCACTTACCTTCATCACACTGACATGAAATTGTTGTCTGCTGATTCATATCTGAATCTAGCTTTTACAGGTGTAATCAGTTTGGTGATCCAAAATATGAATTATACTATTACAAATTAAATTTGCCCTCTCTTCACCGGTATTCTGCATTCAAAGAGGGCATACTGGTTTTGCAAAGGGGCAGAGGCTCAGGCCCCCCGAGCAGAACCCATCCTTTTAAATGTGCCTTGTTGGAATATAATCACACCATTACACCAACAGTCTGCCTTCCTATCACATTTTTCAACAGAGCATTTAGTGCCATTGTGAAATAATGTGTCATGTGTTAAGACTGGGTGAATTAGAAAAAAACGAAAGAAAGACTAGAATCATTTTTATTCATGTGAGTTCTTCAATGGAACATTACTGCACTTCATTGCTACCTCTGCTGCATGGAAATATGATTCATTTCCAACTGCATATGCAGAATACTGTAGCCTGATTTATTCAGTTTTCTTGTTGCAAGTATTAGGCTACATGCCAAAACTACATACCATTATTTTTGTTTAGTTTGCAGTGGATTTTATTGTATTAGACTTATGGAACTATTATATTTTGCTGCGGCATGACTAATCACCTATCATGAAGCATTGCTGTATACAGTTCCCAGTGTGTGACCGTAGGCCTGAAATCTTTCCAGAAAAAAAAAATCTTTGCTCATGCCACGTCCTAATAGTGGATGTGTTTGTCTGTGGATGGCACCCTTCAGCTTTCTAATTGATGACGAGTGGGTGCAGTCAGACGGAAGCAGTCAGCTGGCAAACACACCGGAGGAAACCACTGCCAAGATAGCTTTTCTATCAGATTGCTCTTTGAACTTCAGGCTTATGAGCTGCTGACAAACTCAGACTCTGCATGGTGGAGCACCGTAGTGCCCCTTGCCTTCCTTCCTCTGCTTGATTCTCGAGACCTTGCGGCATCTACAAAGTCAACACCGAAGTCTAAAGAAGGGAAATATCCTGCTGTTTTTCTCCCACAAATGTGCAATCTCTGGCGCTCTGTGATTCTGGCTTAGCTCTAAATGGAAACAGTGTTGTTTCTTTTCTTTCACGCCACCACCGAGCAGCAGAACAGCGTGTCAGGCCAGTTTCCTCTGGATAATTTCAGACATGAGAGGCCTGTTTCAGCCCCCTATCGCCCCCCTTGCCTGCATGGCCTGGCCTTCATTAGGCCAACTTATTGGTTGCACATGGCCACAGAGTGGACTGTGTGTTATCCCTCACGCGAAAGGTGCTGAGGAAATTGCTGAGTCTTCTGTCGTAAGACAAGTCCTGAAGGCGATTTCCTTGGCTTGCTTTGCACGCGTGGCCCGGCGTCAGCCCGGTGGCAAGGGGAATAATCAGGCTTAGAGGGAGCCGGGCCTTAAGCCTGGCAGGTCCTCACATACAGGCCTCACTGGAAACTGATACCTACAGTGGGCCGGACATCGAACCCTGAGGGATCCCTCATGCTGTCCTATGGGAGATTAGCTTTGCTACCCTTCACCTTGTATGCTTCCTGTGTTCTCAATTCACTAAAATAATAATGTGCTCACACATAAGGAAGAGAAATGAGATTAAATAATCCACAGAAAGTGGCTGATGTAAAGATTAGATCTTGTGAAGTTAGTTGATAGGATGAATGTGAACTTTTTACTAGTAATGGTGTGTACAAAAAATAATTGAAAGACTGATGATGGAAATTGTAATAAGCTAGACTCACTTTTATACCATCAATCTGTTTATTTATCAATTTCTTTGTCTCCTTATACAAATAAACCAAATGCAAAATATTGGCTTTCATTGTGAAACAATATTCCATAAAAACGGAGAGTTCATATTGCCTGTAAATGTCACTAGTTCGAAACTGAGCCATGCACCATGATGCAGTACCTATCTGAAGAAACATCTTGCTGTGATGAACATAGTACACAGATTTTGGCAGGCGTATACATACACACACACACTATCATTATGTGTTTATGTGCTGTATGTCTGCCTATGTGTGTGCTCTTGTGCCTTGGGTGAAGATGAAAAGTTTTTTGGACTTGTAACCCCTCTTCCCCTGCCGGTAATCACCCCGGAGCCCTGTAATCCCTGGCGCATGCAGATGCCGCCGGGGGAATATTACTGTTCATAATATTAATCTGCTCTCAAATTCCTTTCTGTTACCAAGATGAGGGGCCTCGTGCACCATGTTCTTATGGGTATTAAGTGTGCTACAAGAGATTCATCGAGAGGTAGATTCTGACTCGTCAGGGATCAAGCCCAGCCTGAGGTCGTATTGCTGCTTTAAGGAACACCCGCGAGCACGCAAAACCCATCTCCATATTCTCATAAACACCCTGACATGAAAGACGGTGTGCCACAGCGGGGACTCAAATCCACACCCAGCTCACATGAATCATGTCAGCCAGATCCAGAGGAGGGTTAAAGCCTCTTTAAGGTGCTTGGTCCCTGGCTCTGATACCTGACTTAGCAGCAGGTAAACCCCATGCCACAGGGCTGAGGACAGCCGTATTGTCTCCATCAGCTGATCAAAGGCACGGCTGCACACCACCGCACACCCTTAAAATCACAGGAGCAGGAATGAATAGAAATCCGCCACACGGGTTTGAACACTTTTTCCATTCAGCCGCTCTCCATCATCCTGTACCTGGAATTTGGGTTTGTAACATTTGTTGTACATAGCTCAGAGCCAGAGTGGATTTGTGCCTTTTCAAAGGACCTCAGCACAACAGTGTAATCGTACTAAGCCTTTAGTGATTTATATAAAACAAAATTTGCAAGGCTAATGACCGCAATTACTTTAATCACAGAGTAGCTCTCTTTGAGGTGTGGAGACAAGCTGCACACACAATATTTAGCTAATAGGAGCTAATAGATACGCTTATGACCCTTTTCCCAAGGGACGAATTTCCCTGCTTTTCTCATTTTGATGCTGCTGACTTACAGTGTCGCTTGAGTATTTTTATAACAACAAGCACCTCAGGAGTCCTTAGGGCTGCAGCATGTAGGTTAATCGTTCAGGGTTGGGAAGGCAGTCTTTCAGTTGGAACATCGCTCTCCTCCTGTCCTTAACCGGCTCCCTGTGTTTATTAGTTAATGTTTTTTTTTCTCTCCCTCATGGTTTGTGCATGTACTTGCATGAGACGTCTGAGCGGGTGTGGAATTGGATGCAGTCCACTGTGGCACAGCGAGTATTTATGCAATCTGGAAGCGAGCAGACAGAGGTGCGGAGGTGCCAGTGGCGTGTGAAATCTGCTGGCAGGATTGACAGTTGGATGACGGATACCTGTAAAATACATTCACGCCTCTGAGAAGGGAGGATTATTCTGCTAGTGTTATACAAAACACTCAGCGACACCACTGAGGGATTGTATCCTCCCCCCACGGTATAAAAAGAGAAACCCTGTCTGAAGTTAGGCTGAGGTAAAATGAAGAGAGAGGCCTCCACCGCCACATTCAGATTGTTTTGATGTCTGGGAAATGCACATTCAATTATAAAGGCAGCGCTGCATGTAAAGCTGTTTGTTCAGTTCCCCGAGCAGAACAACCAAACTGAGAACTTGTAATGGAAAGTCGTTCTCTTGAAACAGCGAGCATTAACATGCCAGGTGTTTGTGTTCCGCCTTCACAGTGTAAAACCAAGGAGATTGGGTGGAAATCTACATTATTTCTACATTACGTGTCTCCATGCCAGATCTTGTAGAGAGGAACAAAGAAAGATGGAAGAATTTGTAATGTAGCATATTGATCGGTGTAAGCTGGTGTCTCTGTATCGTTCTCCTGTAAGTGGTGTGGCGTGCTGTGACCCCAAGCTTCCCATACAGGCGTATTAGTCACCATTAGCTGTTCTAAGGTCACCTTGCAATGAGCTGCCCGTCCCCGTGGAGGTGACACAGTCAGAGTGCTACTTTGCATACACTAGACCAGCATCTTAACCTTGACCGGAGAAAATCTATTCTCCGATAGTTGAAGATTTCCAATGGGGCCCAAGGCTATAAGGCCTCCGGGATTTTGCCGTCCAACCCCCTCTGCTTATCCTGCTGCCTGCCCTGTTAGCTATCAGTGTAAATGCAGACCACCAGCCATGCATTGAGTGCATAATTATTCCATTTCCAAGATAAATCTAGTGTATAGTGTCATATCCATCATGGCTGTCACCTGCTACATGGAGAGTAGGGCACTAAATGAAAGCCTTTTTGCTCATATGCACTTCTATATAGTCATCAATTTTGAGCAGTCTATTCATTGTTTGGTTTGACAGACGTGCGCTAATAATGAACGATCAAGCAATGCCCCTCAAACAGAAGAGCCAGCGTAAGCATACACAGGCGCTGAATGGGGGGGGTTGCGGGGTGGGGTGTCATTCCACAACACAGACAGCGTTAGACAGGGCCCCTGCAATCCTCTTCTCCATTGCCCCCTGTTTTTTCAAGGTTGCTGTACTGTACACGTGGACAATGTCAAAAATTTGTAAGCAATCAATATTTGTGAGTATGTCTGATCAAGAGAAGGACCAATATACAAGTGTTAACAAAGGGCCCAGGCGATACCAACGTGGGCTTACAGCTTGTATACACTCAGATATGACGTGAAAACAGTGGTTCAGTCCTCAGATGGTGCCCAAAAAGGAGCTCTGATCCTTGTTCCCCGCCTTGTTTCACAGTAATAAACATTGCTTGTCCACTCAGGATGGACATGGAAAAGAGATTTAGGCCCATACCACGGGATGATGTTTTCTTGAACATTTTTTTATTTGTTATTCTGGTGAACATTGGATTAAGCATGTTGCTCTTGATATAAATCTGAAGTAAGATTTTTGGGCTGATTAGAAGCAAAGCAGGTTATATGATGTACATAACAAGAATATTCAGGCAATATTGGGGTTATTTTGAGAGGCTCGGTGCAGGACAGCAACCCGTCATTGCATGGTTTCATGCTAGTGTGCGTTGGGACCTTTGATTGAGGACATTCTACAGCATGCCATTCATGCATTGAGAATAGAAATATAAAATATAAAACGTTTCGAATGCTATTGTAAACAAAAATAGCAGTGCTATTGAAGTGTAATGAAAAAGTACCCTATGCCCATGCTAGGGACATGATGGTAGCCTATTCTGTTTAAATGGGGAAACGTTTTCCCTGCTATGATTGAAGAACGACTGAAAACATTCACTATATTGCCATATGTTATTTTCTATCCGATATATATATAAGAAATCTGACTCTCTTTGTTGGCCGATATTAGTGTTGGACAAAAGATGGTAGCAGTTTATCCCGCAGAGACGTCTAAGGGATGTATGTGCCACATATTACGGATATTGGTTTAGAATAATGTTGGCTGCCTTCCACAATCTCACAATAGATAGTCCAAACGTTGGTATAGGAACCCCAAACTGAAATGCCAAGATATGTCATGTGTTACATGCATGACTGCCCCTGATGCATTTACAGTAATTGATTCTTTTCAATGATTTTCAAAAGCGGAGGCCCCCGCTGGCAGCGCCTCTACCATGCATGTTTAAAAGGAGTGCAGGCGTGTCACGCATGGCTTAATTCCACAGATATGGTGCTTCCCTGTAATTCAATCTGGCCTTTCTGCACCTAACCGAGGTGATTAACTCCCTCGGACACAAGTGCTGCCGGACTACAAGTACAACCTCGCCTTGGATTATGCCCATCGACTTTCTCTTTCTCCATCTGATCTCAGGAACCACATCATGCACATGGACACTGACACACACATTCACTCCCTAGCTTCATTTAACTCTATATTTACACATATACAGCATTCAGGTTTATTCAGTTACAATATCGAAGTGTATTGAGGTGTTAGTTGTTTGTTCCATTTGCAATGACAAGGCCCTGATAAACGCATTTTTATAGCCGCTGTTTTTCAGAACTACTTATATGACATTACAGTGTATTTTTTTGTGGTTAACTGTAAATATTGATAACTGTTATTCCTGACGAGACATTTCCTCACATTCCTATAGCTGCTTATTGATGGAGGAGGGTGTTTCTCCCTTAGGTCATATTCAGAATACTTGAAAATGCTGAGATGATCAAGTTATATATTTTCGAAGTTCAGGATGAGTTCAAATTTCCATTTTTTTGCACGTAGTATTGCTGTCAAAAGGACCTCACCTACATAATATTTTTCAAAAGCATTCCATGAATTTTTGATAACCACATTGTAGACCACCCAGCGAAATAATGCACACACAATGCAAAAAAGGACGCATCAAATGCTCTACAGCTCTGCTGTACACAGCCTTTATGTGTATTGTGCTGGTAAACAACAGAGAAGTTATTTTAGAATCGAAGCAATTAAGCAGATCCAAAATGAACACAACCCCCTTGTAAACCAGCACATGGCAATGTCATTTGCATGCCTTTGAATAACTAATCTCTGAGGGGAGTTCCTTCAGATGGAATTCTCAATGCCATGCGCTCTTTGTTTTAAACACAGCAAACAAACAAACAAAAGTGTCCTGGGTACAGAGTTACTTCAGCTGCCCCCCACCCTCCCCATCCAACCTCTCTCCCTCTCTCCCTCTCTCTCTCTCTCTCTCTCTGTGCTGTCAGATGACCTACGGCTGACTGACAGTGGCTGCAAAGGCCATTACTCACCATCGGCAGAAAAAAAAAAGAAAGAAAGATGGGGGCGGGGGTTCCTCTCTTATTAGATGAACAGAAAAGGGGGAAAAAAGGAAAATAGCATTTCAAGTTGAGCACAGATCTTTTCTTTGGTCTTAATTAGAAACACCATCCATCATGGTCACAGCATTTCTATTCATCCGGCTGATTGGGGACATGACAAATGAATGTGGGAATAAACGGAGTGTCAGGCCGGGGAGGGAGATGGATGTTCTCTCGGCGGGTCGGAGTGGGAGAAGTACAGTTAGCGCTGGCGAGTGGCCAAGGCCTCTGCGCTCCCCATCTCTTCACGCATCACCCCCGGGGCCATCAGCAGGAGCACTTCCCTCTTCTGGATCCCCCCACACCCCCACTGCCCCTTTTTATTAGTAAATGAACACCATGTCAGTGGTACACTACCCCACCTCCTCCTCCTCCCAAGCCCAAACTCTTCTGACTCGCATCCCTGACCCGAAATAACTGGGTGTCAATCAAAGAATTCGTGAAATGCTGTGATTTTTTTTTTCTTTTGTCTCGTGCAGGCATGCAGTGAAGCTTCGTTTCTATTGAGCGACTTCTCTTTACAACTTTCCGTGGCGCGAACACTCTCCGAGATGTAGCAGGGATGTAGGATGAATGAAGAGTTGTACTCGTTGTTGTCCGGGTCCGGGACATATTGAACATTAGGCAAGCATTAACAGTGAATAGATTAAAGACAGTTTAGCACAATGCTGTGTTTTATTCTGCCCCGCTGTGTTCTCCGCAGGAGCTGGAGGGCCAATGTGCCCATTGATGTGTAAAGCAGTGCGAGCAGCGGAAAGGGTTGCCGAGTTCAGACTGAATTAGACGCCATTAGAAAGTATTTGACTGACACACTGTAAGCCCCCTTCTTCTTCAGACATTATTAGCAAACTCACTTTGATCCTATTATAGAGGAGACAATTGTTATTCTAGAAATGAAGAAAAAATAATAATGTTATAAAGATTAATGCACCCCTGCACCTCATTCTTCCGTCCGCCCACTTTTGCATAGACCCCACTCTCATATAAATTTGAATTGGTTTTTCAATTATTAGAGTGCCTCAGCTCTCTCTGGCTAAACAAAGAATTTCCAGCGGATCCATTGAGATGAAGTTAGATTATGCATTACCGCAATATCCAATTTAATAACTCAGATTTTCCTTTATTGTTTTTTCTGTTTTCATTGTATCCCCCTAAACGACTGAACCAGGCTGGATGGCGGGCTGGCATAGACAGGAGTTCTGCTGCTTCGACTAACAAAGACGTACACAAGGCTCACGTCAATGACTGAGACTGAATAAGCATGAATAAATACAGGCCCTCTTCAATGAGGGCGACAAAAAATTGGATTCATAGTTCAACTGACTTAGAGGGAGCAGAATAAATGTGATTAAATTAATTACGGAGCAAACGAGTATCAGTCTCAGCTCAAACGGCTTTTAATATATTCACGATCATTGTCAGTTTGTCAGTTTAACTTTTATTAATCATATTTCATCTCAGAGCCAGCTGTTATTGTTCTCTCGCGCTGTATTGCTTTTATTTCACACTTTGAATCAGCAAATGGTTTTACATTCAAATCAGATAGTTTTGCATGAGCCACTTTTTAATTCCTTCTTTGGAGCCTCATTTGTTAAGAAGTATGGTTTTATAACTTGTGAGTCATTTTAGAAATTAAAGATTCGTTTCCATTAAGCAGCTATTGTGAATCTAGATTTGAATACCTCCAAAACTAGAGTTCCTAGATCCAACTGGAGTTTCACTGTTTAAACTATATGTATGTACTGTATAAATATATATATATATATTTCTGTTAAGTGACAAGCGAACAACCTTTGCACAATTCCAAGATCTCACAGCTCCACTTTTCTAAAAGGGAGCACGTCAATGGTGTCGTTTCAAATTTGAAGAATTAAGGTGATTGAGCTGCATAAACAAACTGCAGAGGAAGTCAGATCCACTGTCACATCCAGACGCTTTAGTCTCAAAACAAAGAGAGTGGAAAAAGGGATTGTGATCGCAGCTCCGTGGCATATTGGAACAAAAGCCCAACCTGAATGATTTATCTTTTTCCCCCTCTTTGAAGAGCAGAGCGATGCTGTCTCCCCAACTGCCTCCGTTTGAGCTGCTCTGGTGGAGTACCTGGGGAGGGCAGCGCTATGCAAGACGGTAGGCTGTGAAGCTCTTGTCCCCATGTGTAGTCTATGCAGAGAGACAGTGAATACAAAAGGGAAAGGGAGTACAGTGGTTTTGGCCTAAGGCTATCTTGTGTAGAGCTCCCCGAGCTTGAACAAAGTGCGTGAGACATTTTCGAAACACAGCTGCATTTTGTTACAGAAGAAAAGAATAGATGAGAAGTAATGGCAAGTCATGAAAATTAAAAAAAAAAAGAAAAAGAAAAGCCCTTATGCATACCATGTTTCAGCAAGCTCCCTAGGCGATTACGTCCTATTGAAATACCCAACACGTTGCTTGCTGTGACGTGCCAGTATTAAAGCAGAGAGGCAGTGTTAAATAAGGCCATTTGATACAAATCTGCCATTTGACTCTCCCTCTGGTACTTCACTGTTCATGATGTAAGTGAAGAGCTCTTGAACTCTCAGGTACCACCCGCTTAGGCCTGCCTGCATGTTTAAGTGTTTTCTTTTCTTTATTTCTTTTTTTTGAGGAAATCAGTTTTTCCTTATTCGTACTGGAGGGGCGGAATTGTGAAGACATCTGTTATGTTATTAATTTCACATAAATCTTAAGCTGCTCAATGCTTGAAATGAGGCTTCGTTCAAGCTGAATTAATGAAACATGATTGTAAGTCCCTCACGTGGAAGAGGCTGTCATACAATATTGAGTTGCTTATAATCACTGTGTAATCTCACTGTCTGCCAGGGGAGGGCGGCGCGAAAGCCCTCCGTAAAACAATGTCTTGAGGAGATCAGACGCCTTCCCTGTGTCTGGCAGGATAAAAAGGCTGGGAGTCTGCAGTGAGAGGAAAACTGACTCATTGGTCCTAAGCAGAGAACAACCGCAGATTTGCGCTGTGTACCGAGCCACTGTGATGTGCCGTAATTGTCTAGATCAGAGTGCTGCGTGTTTGCTTGAACTCGGGTAATGGCGCAAGTAAGTGCCTGGCAATACATAGACAGATGCATTTAGGCCTAGGCATATGCGGTATCTGTAACGGAGTTGAAGAAGTTGTCTGACACGCCCTGGAGGAAATGCTATCATTTGTCTGTTTAAAAAGTTCTCTCGATTTACCTCAACTGACAGCGTGGCTACTGTCAAGCTGGCAGGTACAAGAGCCATGGGTTCAAGCCACAAAAGGGTCTCACCCTGAGAGGAAGCTGCGGTATAGCCCTTGCTAGCATGAATGATACCTTTTTAACGTAGAAACAAACATAGACAGGTGTGTGTGTGTGTGTGTGTGTGTGTGCACACGTCGTCATCGGGCAGGAAAGGAGTTTTTGCATCCGTGAGAGTGTTATTTGGCCTGTGCCGTGTTTTATCTGGCCTGCACACACTAGCGGTGCTGAGCGCTTGGTGCTGAAGGTCTCAGGTGTTTTGATGTGTTTAATGTCAACCGGGTGGACAGCAGCAGCCGCAGCACTCTATCAGACAGACAGCCTCTGTTGTCAGGGGTCACTAGTCACGACACACCGGGTGACTGGGCTCACACTAGGCCGTTCTTGTCACATTGTGTAGCGCTTGTCACACCTCCGCTACAGTGTCATTGCATTACTTGGCAAGGCTTGTCACACACCTGCCCCACAACGGACGAGGCGCTCCGCTCCAAAATAGAGTCGTTTTGTAAATCATTTCGCAGTGCCAAAACTGCACATGGTGTTCAGTCTGTGTTAATACCCAGCGACGTATAATGTACTTTATCGTCTACATCAGTCAAGGGAACATTGGGCTTTATCTACCATCTCCATCCGGCACTGCTGCTCCAACCCAGCCTAATTATTTTTTATGCAAAGCAACACAAGAGGAGCGGGTGACACACAAACACAGTTGAAATCGGGATAGACCTCATCATTGTTTGGCTGCGCCCACGACTTAATTAAAATTCGCAAGGAGCCCGGCTCCTTTGTTCCCTCTGTATTGCAGCATTGTTCCTCAGAAGTGAGCAGGAGTACAAATAATCGAGTGCAAACACTTCCTCCGGTGGAGCTAGCCCTTTCTCTAGAGGTTTACCCTACTTTACTTTTCAAACTGACAGAAATGGGTTGTCTCAAATCCGCCACTGCATCACTTCATTAAAGAAGTAGCCTGCTTTAAAACAAACAAACAATACAGCCCTCAACCCCCCCCATGCAGGCACATGCACACTCGCCACCCCACCCATCCAAAATGTGTCACATCCCCGGCAATCTGTAATTTTGGACTCGAGTGGTTAATTGCCTGCCATGGCATCAAAGGAGAGTTTTGATGTGCTTTTTGAGGGCTGTCTTTAGCCAAGCTGGGGAGTGAGAGGGAGAGAGGAGAGAAAGAGGGAGGGAGGTGGTGAGAGCAGAAGGAGAGGAGGGCACATGAGATTTCACTCCCGGCATAGCAGCGCAGGCGTCTCCTCAGGTAATCCTGCCTCTCAAAGGCATTATTGAATTTTCTTGTTTTTCTTCTTCTCTTTGTCAAGGCGGGGAGGAGAGATTGTGTGCAGAGGGAGAAT
>OMOV01113871.1:7505-19766 GCA_900312565.1 Beryx splendens
GGACGAAGAGAGAGAGAAAACAGGAGAGGGGGGGGAGAGAGAGAGAGAGAGAGACAGACAGACAGAGAGAAAGAGAGAGAGAGAGAGAGAGAGAGAGAGAGAGGCGGGAAAGCAAGCAAAAAGGAGGGCAAAGGAGGGAGGAAGGGTCAGCACCGATCCCAGACACATGGGGCAGTACCGTTAAGCATGAGAGGTGGTTCTCCCTCTCCCTCTCCCTCTCCCTCTCCCTCTTGCTCCTCATCGTCATCGTCGTCTGAGCCGGCAGCCTCCTCAGCATTGCCAGGAACCAACTTCTGGCCTCGCCCTGTTGAAAAGCACCAGGGCCCTCATTTATCAAGAGTGCGTGCATACGTACAAATATGTGTGTAAACCACGCGTACGACCGTTTCTAAGCAAAGAGTCGGATTTATCAATTTGTACTTGAACGTGCGTAAACTTAAGCCCAGCTCTGACCAAGCTTACGCACAGCACCGGGCGGTTGAAAATGAAAGACCGCCAAGAACGACAGGAACAGACAATCAGATGAATCGGCATTTTCATCATTATTAATATAAAATTCCTTAGGCTTCAGTAGTTGAGACTAAAAGTGCATGTTATAGCATTCATATACAATTTCAACACTGCATATTGTTCAACTATATTATCTAGTCCATTTAAGCATACTGAATTAAATCAACTAATCATCATTTTAATTATTAGTATGGATGATGAAATTCAGGTGAGGCAATCATAAAAGGCAACAATAAGACACTGATAGTTGTGTGCGCTCATCCACCTCTGATGGGTGATTTGGAGCATTATGCACGGAGCATGGAGCGCGTTCTCAGAGAGCGCACCAACTTTTTAACTGAACGCGATGAAGGGCGACTCAGTAGATTTTGTTTTATTGGACCTCTGCCCCACCTTCTCCTTCAGGGAGGACCTGCAGGCTTACAGAAATATATTCAAATGAAAATTATCCATCACAATCCGGACAGGCCGCTCTCCGTCCGTTCTCCGCCTGCTGCAGCGACGTCCCTGTTGTTGACTATAATTATTTTGGATTCAGGTCAAAACTTCTTTTTTTTTCTGCCACTGCTCTGCTGATAAAACTGTTTAGTGCCGCCGCTCGCACCTGCTGACAGGCTGCGTGTTTTCGCTTGTTCATCAGTCTACCATCGGGTGTTCCAGAAAGTACTTTGTGGTGCCACAACCTCACTCAGTTACCAATTTTTAATAACTTTAATAATTCAGTGTCCGCATCTGTAAGTCCTTCCTCCTGCGCTCTTTGTCTGAGCCGTGTTCAGCACAGAAGAGATATCAGTGACATTTCCTACTGCACTTAAAGGGAAGGTTGTCACCATATATGGTCAATTGGGGGCGTAAATTTATGTGACTGCGTGGCTGTGCACGAGCATGATGGTGCTTTAGAACGTGTGGTATTTATCAAGGCAGGTTACTTATAGGTGTGCGTACGCACGTTTGATAAATACCGATTTGTTTTTTGTACTTATGCACATTCTAAATTTTATTCGCAAGAGAGAATTTACAACCTTTTCTACGCAATGTTGATAAATGAGGGCCCAGGAGAGCGTTTGAATGAAAAAGATGCAGCTTGGCAAACTGACAAGCAGCACACAGCAGTTTTACCTGTTCCTCAGTTGTTTACTTTGGAAAAACACTTGCCAGGGGAAGTTAAAGGTTAAAGGTTAGAGGTTAAAGAGGCTGTCTGGTAATCAGAAGGTCGCAGGTTAAAGTCCTACAACAGTCAATAAATGAATTCGTATGGTGTTGTTAACACTTACCCCAGAAGTGAGAAGGCCCAGAGAGTGGAGGACCAACGCCGGGGATCCCTGCGTAACTCACTGCCTCTTCCCACAGTTGCTGGGGTAGTGGTGGGGGCAGAGCAGGCTCCTCCCCTCCTGCCTCCTCCTGAACAGGGACCTGAGGCTGCGGAGGCACGACAACCGGCGTCTGGTCACTCGGTCCCACAGAGAGTCGATCTGCCGGACTGGGCGGGTCCTGCGGTGTCTCTGGAGGAGTGGTCTGGATGCACAGGGCGGCGTTGGGTGTGAGGCCGAGAGAGCGCAGCGAGCAAGCTAGCTCTGCCTCCCCAAAGCGCTTCCGTGGGAAACCCTGGAGGAGAGAAAAGGTGGGTAGGGAGGGGTGACGCCCGGAGATGTGCTCCACCACGCTGCGCAGTGGGGCATCAGCTGGGAAGCGCTCACGCATGGATTCACCAGATGGCAGCCGTATCTGCAGCAAAACACACAAAAAAAATAGACGTAAACAGCAACTCTATATTTAGAGTCCATGCTTTGTGATTTACTTGACTGCATCTACTTCACACATATAAGCAGAAACTGAGCTCTCCATAGCCTCACCATGAGGATACAGTTGTTATCCACGTTAGTCTGAATCTTTCCTCCAACCGTCTGACCTTGATCACTGGAGGCGGAGGCGGAGGGGGTGGGGGAGGTCTCGGCATTGGCACTAGTCTGATTCTTCTCCTGCAGGCTCCTCCGGTCCTCAGCAATCCGCTTCAACACCAACTCACGCTCCTGGTAGACCAACAGATATATGGGAACATGTGTGCACCATCTGTATGGACGTTACTGCTCTAAGGTTGCAAATCAGATACACGGTTTAAAATATTTCCTTCTCAGTGTGATAAGCTACGTGCCAATTGTCTGTCTGAGTTAGTGCTGCTGACTGCTGTGCTTGCCCAGACCGGGAGCCTTTCTCTTAAGCACTGCTGACCTGTTTCTTCTGTCTTCTCTCTGCCCTGGCCTCCTGCGCCACACGTTGTCTCTGCTGCTCTTCAAAGTCACTCTTGTCCTGTTTGATGCGGGACTCGATAGGCGGTGGCTCTGGGGAGGTGGTGGAAGACTGTGGCGATCTCAGGACCAAAGAGGGGCGAGCTGTTAAAAGTTAGAAACAATCCAATGAGACACTAACACAAAGAAACTGACGACATTCATACAGCTGCATGTCATTTTGCATCCTAAAATATCCAGCTCAATTCATTTAAGCCATACTGTAATAATACCAATAATCACAAATACATGATTATAAATAAGTACTGTTGTCTTTAAGATATTACAATGGCAGTAGACTAGCGAGGGCAGATTTACACAACACCCTCTACACACAATTCCCTTGTCTGTGGACAAAATAAAAGCAAACACAGGCATAACAAGACTAAATTACTACAAATTGTTCCCTTGCCCAGCCAAAACATCTAGTCCAAAAGCCATACTTAAAGTAAACAAATAACTTCTCTATAGTCCAAACTGCTGGGTGTCACACCTCTACTGTCAGTGGGAGCTGCATGTGACTCGGAGGTGCTTGTGCTCCCTGCGTCTTTGGGAGGGTTGAATGCAGAGAACGCCGTTTCAGCCGGCTGTGATGGCTGCTTAACCAATTTGTGTCGCGGATGATGTCCTTGTAAGAGCCTACGAGAGAGGGACGCAGAAGTAATTTAGCGAAGGGGAATTGTCTATTAGAAATGAAAGGGGGATTATGTATTAAAAATGTTTTGTTAATGACATTGCCCTCCAGGACGACAACTCACCACTCAGCTGCCTCTGGCACAGAGAAACGGCCTGCCTGCACCGCAGCCTGGATCTGCTCCTCAGTGAATCCCATCTCTCTGAGGGTGAGGAAGAGCTCCCCGATAGTCTGCAACACAATATCAAACACAGGTCACCGACCAACTACATTATTTAGATACGCAGGGCGTGTCAGCAAGGGTTGCCCAAAGTGCTGCCTTTCACTTCAGATGAAGTTCGTTCTGTTTCGTGTCAGTTCAGTGTTTGCACAAAAGGACAGTTCTTCTGAGTTGAACTGACTTTATGTCTTAATTAAAGCTTTCTTCATCATGGCCCCCTTGGTTTTTAATCAGGCTAGTTAACTCAGTGTCTCTCTCTCTTTTAAAACACAATCTTTTTAGGCTTGCTTTTACTTTCACTACAGTCTGTACTCTGTTTTTATTCGTATTTTAATTATTCTGTCTTTTACCATTTGCATTTTACTAATATTTCCAGTTTATATATTGTAATAAGTGTTTGATAAGATTACTAATATTGTAGAGGAAAAAATGGTGCAACACAAAGCCTACAAGCAGGTGTTGTTGACAATATGAAGTTTGAATTCTACATTGCTTGATGGGTGAAATGCTCCTTTAACCAGCCTCTACGGAAATGACTGATCTTAATTTTGTGTTAATGTGGACAGCAGTTTTTAGCTAGCTTGCTGTCCTTTGTTGTCCTTAATAAAAGGTGACTAGCCAGGGCTGACTGGGCTGGTTCGCATTTAAACTCTCCTTCCCAGGCTAGGTTAGTTGTAATATCACGTAAAGTTACACCGTCAGCTAGCTTGGGCCGAGCTAAACGCGAGACTTCACAGTAACACGAGCTAATTTAAACCAGCAAACAAGCTAAGCTAGTTTTGTTATTGTGTCTGGGGCAGTGTGGGCTGTCAACAAGCACTGTTAGCATGGGAGCTAAGTTAGCTAGGAGTTAGTTAACGTTAGCTGATGGCGAAGGTTAGCAAAGCTGAAGGTGCAGCGGCTGAGCTAGCTGTTACGTGCTGTTACGTGCTAGTTGTAGCTGTAGCTGTGCTGTTACGTGCTGTTACGTGCTGCTTACCGGAGAAGCCGTGGAGTTCATGCCGGCGTTTCAACGTTACTTCACCCAGATCAGTCTGAAACACGCGTCACTTAGCAACTTTAGCTCATTTCCTGGTTGTGTATTATTAGTCTGCTGTTTAGCTTCCTATGCTAGCAAGACTGACCTCTCCCCCCTCGGACTTCTGGAGTGACAGAACAGCAACATGAAACGAGCCTATCCAAAACTGCTGACAGCTAACGGGTAACACCTACAAACAACCACCACGTGACTCACCGCAACGCTTCTCTGCAGAGTATCCCCACATTACATACAAGCTCGTTAGTTACACGTTACGCAACAAATACTAACGATACCAAATATATCACTTAATTTAACTGGTCTTACTTATACTGTATCTTTTACTGACCTCTGTCTGGCTGCAGTTTCAACATATCACCAGTAGGGGTCACTCTCACTCCGTCCACGGTGGTGTTGTGCTCCTGCTACACGCACACTGAACACGCACACTGCAGTGGCCCAGCCCGCTTTGGCACACCTGTAAAAACCATAAAACCCCATAAAATGAAGAGGAAGAAGTTTCAGAAATACTGTAGTAGTACTAGAATCAGTCTGCTCTAAATCAACATGTGGGAATGTGGGAATCATATAATAAATTATCTTAAAGTTCTATATTTTGAAAACCTCTGATAAATGTTATCAGGATAGGCTTACTATATAAATATCACCATAGTGATATTATAAGAATATTATAGTGATACCGTATGAGACAATACCACAAAGTACACACAGACACTATAAGTCTCAATAGGAAAATTACAGGGATATGATGGTGTTTTTTGTTGTTTTGTTCGTTAGTGTTGACCCGGTTGACTTGACATGACTTGGCATGGCACAAATATGTAAAATTAGGTGGACAGTCTATCTGAGCAACTGGAAAAAGCTTATAAACCCACCACTTGATCAGATATACCACCAGACCTGTATTACTCTGGAATCAGCCCTTTAAAGTTAACCAAAATGTGGGAATATTTTCTGTTGTTTTTATTCATATATTAAATAACTGACTTTGATAAACGTGGGGGGAAAGTAGGACATCTGTTTTCTAAAATGGAAATTATTGCTTGTTTTGCACAGTAGTAGTACCATCAGTAATATGGTAAGGTGGGTAAACTATGACCTGGGATGATGGGTGATCATCATAAGGCAAACAAACACCAGTATAAACAAAAATCAATAAGAATTTCACACCAGCATTGATTTATGTTATGTTTAATTTTATGGCAAATTCTGTTTTCTCTCCAAATTAATGACATTGTGGAAAAGATACATATTCAATGTGTTTCTGTTTATATGGAAAGTTATGCTACGTTCAACGTAGCATAACTTTCAACTTTCAACATTCAACATAACGGGACGAGGCCCTCCCTGCAAACCTTCATGAGAAATATGAATCATCCGCAGTTACGCAGGCGCAGCAACTTCTTTCCAGAGGAAGCGGCGAGAAGCCAGCCGTTCCTTGTTCCGTCGAGCTCGCAGAAATAACTAGACTAAGACCGGAAGTCAAGTGCTCTGCCTTCATAATAAAAGCACAAAATGCCACGTTTGAAAAAGGTATGTGTACAGTTACTGTATGTCATTTACATTCGTCATGTTGCGCTGTGATGAAAAAACGACAACATTTTAAATCATCCAGTCCTTAAATATATAATTTATTATTTTAGTCAATTTGTATTAAACGCGTACCATGTTCGTCAATTAGGGTTTTATTTTGAAAGCTGTTACCGGAAGTTTTTTTTGCTTTTATTCTAGCGGTCTTGACACAGCTCGAGCAAGTCATTCAGTGAGTGAGTTGGGGGGTAAGTACCAGCAGGCTACCTTACAGTCACAAGTGAGTAAATAAACTATCTGTTTGTGATTGTTAAGCCATAGGAGATGTTCGCTTCACTAACACGCGTTTCGCTTCGAGTCGCCGCTGTGTTGAAAGCGGTGAAGTGATTTTGACAGATGACTTATTTTTCTCCTTCAAGCGGCACTGACTGTTACTGCCACACATGCACGCGACTGCTCATCGTTGGATGACTCCTCTTTCTCCCTCAGCTTGTTAACTAGGTGATGAAAGAAAAAGGTAGTGGAGAGGTGTTTGTCCTGGGAGTTTTGTCCGTGGTTAAGCCTTTATAACAGACTGGTACGTACTGGTCGTTGATGTTAGAGCAGTTCAGCCTAGCAAGCTAGCAGTTCTCCTCCTGACAGTACAGAAAGGTTATGATGATGGGCAGAGGGGAGAGCTGTGTTTAGCCGGGATGCTCCATGCTTGAGCAGAGGCTTGTGAGTCCACGTCAAGGCTTCATGTGTCGTTTTTAATCTACTTTGTGTGCTTAATAAATTAGCGAGGAAATCCGAAGGCAGTGTGGGGAGTGGGGGTGTGGTCAGGTCTACTCATTCATTCATTTCGTTTCTGGTGCGACCACAGCATATGCTTTTGTCTGTCTGGTCACAGGGTCATAGTCATAAATGGTGTTTTTTTGTTGCTTTGGTCAGCTAAATTAAATATATTTTAGGATATAGAATTACTTTGCATATTCTGTTGTATAGACCACCCAATTATTAGCCTATAAAGTGAAGAGATGGTGAATGCTATAACCCAGAAGAGGGGGTTCACAAAGTTTGTCATGTCAAGTACCCCCATGTATGTCACAGTGACCCTCTTTTGACATGTTTTGCTATCTGTCTCTGCTGAAGGTTTGGAGATAAAAGCGGAAAGAGTGACACTTTCAATGTTTTACATTACATTATCTGATTGTACTAACTTCTAGTGAACAAAATAGCTGTGAAATTGAACTAATGACCAGCTGGATCCCTCTCGAGGACCCTGGACCCCAGTTTAGGAACTGTTGGCCCAGAGTTTTAGACCTGTGTCACGTGGCTAATAGATGTCAGGACATGGCCCGTGGCAGGATAAAGGAAGGATGTGCCTCATCTGCTGACTAACCAATATCAGCGCAGCTCCATGTGCACTCCAGGTTATTTGACGAGGCGTTTTACTTTGATGTAACGTCGAGGCACGCATTGAAACACTTTGCGTTCCTTAGAGCTTACTAAATTAATTGAAAGTCAAACGAGCGAGCCTCAGCATGACCTTTTTACCTGCTGGCAGAATACCAAAACTTGAGCCATCCATCTCAGAGTGCCCTCGTCATGCAGGACTCAGAAGATGGTGGACGCTGAAATGTTTGATTTGGTGAATCTGAGCTGGTGTGATCTTTGCGAAAACACCTACTCTCAAATTCCAGACCTGTCCAGCTTTCAGTTCGGTTATAATCCTGTGTGCTGTACGAACGCGTGAGCTTAAGCTTGTCTTGTCTTTGTGATCACAGTCTCAGCTTCGGTTTGTTTTCCGTCGCTTCACTGGAGAAAATCAAACAGCCCTTTTGTAAACTGATGTGTGACAACAGGGTGCTCAAAAGGGAAAAACCAAAAAAAAGTCAATAGACTGACATTCGAGCAAGAATGACTCCACATTCCTGCTGCAAATTGCTTGGTCATGCAGAAGACAAGGAAGGAAAAGAGGAAGATAATAAGCTTTCTTATCTTGGCCTGTTGCCACTCGATGTTTATTTGACCATTGTTTCCCTCTACGCATGAATAGACTCAGTGTTCCATTCATCAACACGTCAAGTCTCGCGTTTGTTTACATTGCATAAGCCGAAAAAGATCAACGATAACCTAAACACTAATATAGGGCTGAACAATGAGTCGAAATTTTTTATCGAAATCGCAATATGGCCTACTGCAATTTTCAAATCGCAGGAGGCGCAATATTTGTTAAAAAATTAAAAATTAAAATACCTTTTTAAATTAGATGTTGTCGTGCTGCAGAGACGTCCCGCCCCACACATATTCTACAGACTTAAGAAAACATCTTTGTTTCGTACAGATCCCCGCAAAAATCACACCGTAGTCACTTTTAATACGTTTTTCAATGAAAATGAGAATAATTGTGTAAAAATTATCATTCCCTCTAATATCGCAAATCATATCGAAACTGCAGTATCAGTCAAATTAATCGCAATTAGATATTTTTTCTAAATCATTCAGCCCAACGCTAATATGTTCGGCCTTTTCTGCCTTAGTGATTCTGGAGTCAGTCTCAAATTCAGTATTGCTTGGCTGTTGCTCCGTTCTAGTAATGCGTAGCCTGCTAAATAGTGTGTTTAATTGTAAACCGGTAAGCGCTTTGGCAGAACACATGGGGTCGCGCAAAGTTTGGGCTACAATCGTCTCGCTTTAAACCCCTTTAAGCTGTCTGCAGTCTCTCTGGAGCATCTAATTATACACTGAACTTCGTACGGTCAGGTTGCCCCCCCCCTCCCTTCCTTGTCAGTCTTGTCAAAAGCCTTCTTATGAAGGACTCGAGTTTTAATTCTCATGCGTTTTACTCACCTTTCAGTAGCATTGTTCTTACCACAAGGACGTATATTCTACCATACTGTAAGCACCTTACGTTATTTCCCAAGAAATGGATAAATGGCTTATTTGTATTTGAGCCTAGTATGAGACTTAAGGCCTTTGTTTGGGTGCTGGGAGTCTAGAGGGTAATCGGGATACTTTATTCCCGCCTCACGAGGGTAACTACGGTTATTACAAGTGCACTGGGTCACGGCTTCACAATTATCATGTTTTGTGAGAACATGCCTTTATCTTTTGTGTATCTGGTGTAACCTGAGCAGCCTTGGGCGCAGCGCTGACCCAAAATGACACACCCTAACACCACTGGAGCTGTGCTGGATAAGGACGGGCAGACCACACACTCAGACCACACACTGGTGGCTCTAAATAGTCTTATTGTCCAGTGGATGGTACAGACCGCATATTAAATCTCCCACGCTGTTACTACTGTGGTAATGATGGTGGTGTGTGAAGCAAATGGCCCTTGAAACATACAGAACCCCTGAAGGTGAATTGACAATAACACTCATCAATCATATTCTAGTTAAGCTGTATTGTATACTTGTCAGCTGAGAGGATTGTGCACAGGGAGAAGCCGACCTACACCCCATAACAAGGGACAGTTGTTCTATTCTCTCGTTATTATAGGTGTCTCAAACTCTCTTGGATAGGTGTGTTTTTTCCTCTGGGTGTCTCTGATTACACATTTCAACGACACATTTGGCATGCGTGATGATCTGGATCAAGAGTTCTAATTCCTCACTTTTTAAGGCCTGTACCGACTCTGTGTGGGCTTCTTTTGTTCATCCAAATCCATAGAGAATACAAGTAAGATGTTAAGTAAGAATACAGTCTTGGTGGTTGGCCAGTGTTTTTATATCCTATTACATAGTCTGTTGTAGAAATTAAATGACGACCAAAGGTCCCCGGGCTTCCTTTTTTTGAAGTAGTTGAACTACAGTAAGCCCTTGTGTGGCCAAGCCTCAGACTTACAGCCAGACGGGAGTAAAGAGCAAAGCCTATGGCAGTGTTAAGATCTATTTATCAATTGTGTGGCATTCCATTGTTGATATATGCAATTAAATGTATGCGAACCACAAACTAGACAGTTTACAGCAGTTCAGAATATGCATATTACATATTCTGACGTCCTGGTTCAGAATTGCAGTACATTTCTTTATTCTGAACAGTTTCACCGGCACAAACATCCTCTGTTCTCCAGGAGTTGCAGGTAAATAAAATTCCACTCCATGTAGGCGTTAGAAAGAGTTGTAGGTTTGTTTTTTTTCCGTTTCAAAGGGTGCACTGGCTCTCAGCAACGCTCCGTGCACTCTTGCCACCGTTTGGCTCTTCCAGGTATAAAAATACTGGAGGCCAGAGTGGTGATTGCATTTGGCTTTTTTGGACGAGGGGACAATGGGCAGACATTATGTAAGCTGCCAGGACTGCATGGTCCCCACTCAGTCGCCCTATATATCCCTCCGCACTCCGAGACAGGTGCTGTCTTAGTTGCAAGGGCAGCCACTGCTGACCGAAGCCTCTGAGGGTACAGAGAAACAGATAGCAACAGAAAGATGAGCGTGTATTCATCAGGAGCAGCTGTTGGCTCTGTGAGACTGGAAGTGCTCCAGAAACTATGTGCACATAACTTAGCACAGTCATGCTGAAGCCCTGGGTCCTGCCAACCCCCCCCCTAGCCCTCAGCGAAGTTAGCGTGGCCACTGGGCTGTGAAGAGCCTATTAGGGAGGCAGAGACGTCTGCATGTTGAAAGGCTCAGGACGCGGCCGGGTAACTTCTAAACTACAGAGCTATTTCAGGCAAAAAGACTTGTCAACAGAGCCAGAGCTATCAACATACACCACCGCCAGATCCCCATAGAGATCCACAAACAGGGCAGCTGTCACTGGCAGGCTGCTGCACAGGGGCCAGGCGTCTCTTTACCAGGCTGCAGAGGAGACCTGGGCGGGTGAGAGCGCTGATCAGGGTTCTGGTGAGTTCCCTGTCAGTTCCGTTTTTCTCCTTATACGGATTTGGGATGTGTGAAATGATGGTTACCCGGTTTCCACATGTTGGTCACCTGCTGACGCGACGCACCGGCGCTTTGAAAGCGAAGTGACGGCTTTGTCTTCGGGTTGCACCACTCGATTCTGCTTTCCTCGCGTCCAGGAAAAAAAGGTCTGGTAGACTTGTTTTAGCGGTTGGAAGAGAGAGAAAAACAACAGGAAGCTGGAGAGAGAGAGAGAATTTCCGAGTTGCGTTAACACTTTAGATAAAAGCTAGATTCTCTGGAGGTGGGATGTTATTCTTGCGTTTAAAATCTTTACTTTGGTCACTCTTAAATGTTGTTTTTATGTTTTCGTTCCGTTCAGTGGGGGAACTGTAAGAGACTGTCCACTTAAGATGGTTTGGATGAAGTGCAGGATGCTGTAGCCACATTTAGCCGCCGTGAACAGTAAGCCAAAATCTCTCGACTCTGGCTCCGACTTCATTCAAAACGGCAGAAAACGGGAAGAATGAGGAACATGTTTCCATGTTGCGCAGGTTAAGCTCTATGAAATGAGCACGCCGTCTGTTGCTCATGGTTATAAATGTTGTCAGTCCTCCTCGGCCACATTCAGTCACACCTCTTTTTATAGTCGGACGCAGTTGTGTCAGTGGATAATGCTATTATTATCAGAGCACTATTGGCATTGAGGAAAGCCCCGGTCTTTGAAGTGAACTTCAATTTTTAGCTGCTTGGTGGTTTTGACTGCGTTTGTTTTCCCCCCGCAAGACTTGCATGTGACTTCACGGCGAACTCACATCTCTGGGGACAAACAGTTATATCTCACACACACACACGTGCACACACACACACACACACATGCACGCACAGGCTTGTCACTCCTGGCGTCGGGTATTTCTTCAGCCCTAAAGACTCCTATAAGCTCATGTGGAATGCTTGATTATTTGACCAACTGGTAAGCAACGCGTTTAGGTCACAGGACTGTTCTTTGTTTGGTACAGAACACAATTAATCCAGCGGCTTTTATGACTTCAGTGTGGATTATTTGTGTGATAATGTTGACTACTCCGTGACTGTTAGGTTACAAGTGTTTCTCTGTCTCATGGCCAGAAACCCAGCCATGTTATCATGTCTTTTTCAGTAGTCAGGTCACGCATTTAGACCCATTGGATGATATACTGGGCGGGGCAGGGTGGAGC
>OMOV01113872.1:0-10095 GCA_900312565.1 Beryx splendens
TGACAATCGCAAATTAAGGGTGCATTCTTAAATCCAATCTGACGCTCTACACTAAAATGAGAGCAGGCTGTTCAAAGAAGTGGAGCGTGCTCTTTTTGTTTGAATTAACGAACGGGTCATATGTCAGTTAAAATGGATGAAAAAAAACCTTTCCTATCGATGTGTACTGCAATACAAAATGTAGCACCTCTTGTGCAAGAGCTTGACGACAGTGAGGAGGATGACAGTGTACAGTAAGAGATGATGAGCCATACCACTAACAATATGCCTATGAAAATAAGTTTTAGAAACGCAGGCTAACTAACTAGCTAGCTAGGCCTGCCATTTCAGCTGCTCAGACATTCACTGCTCTCCACGCTCTGCCGCTCCGTCTCCTCAGACAGAGTGCCCAGAGTGCGCTCTGCCACTCGGGGTGGCTATTTACGAATGCACCCTAAGTAGCATTTGGATGCATTTTTTACATTATTTCTTATTCTGGAAATTATAAGGTTTAGGTTGATTGCTAGTTTGTATTTGGTTTACTTAGTTTGTACAAGTAAACCAAGTACAAACTAAGCAAAAACAAACATTAACAACCATTTTTTCTCAAAATGGAATATTCCTTTTATGCAAATTTGACTTTCTGCTTCTGAAGAAAAAATCTCTCTTACCAACTATTTCATTATTCTTCAGAATGAAACAGGAACATGTGCTGTGACCCCATCCACTTATGGAGAAAAAAATGATCATTTCTGAGACCTAATGGATTTAACCCTTTTGAACCAGTAGAGGGTGCTATACTCTCACTTCTGAATGGCAGCTTTAATAACACACTGCCTGGGGTTTACTGACTGTTCTCCAGTCCTCATAGATTCCAATATCAATTCACCGCTGTCCATATTTTACTACAACCATAATACAGAATGTGGCAACTCCTCCTTTAACAAACCGGTACTGTATAGGCTGGATAAGCGAACGGTTGAATATTTTGTTGGCAAATGTATTTATTTCAAAGGACCTTGAATTAAGAGTCATGCTTACAAAGAAAACCAGAATCATTTCAATTACCATGTACAATAAATGTGTTGGAATTTGTCTTAGTGACATTGCTGCGGAGACATATGGACAGTTTACAGAGTTTCACAGATGACACTAGTGGCAGCCTATAATAGCAACGACTTCACATGCAGTGCAAAACGGCAGTGTAAGACATAGACTATAATTATCACCCTACATAGTTACACATTTAAGATTCTATAAATATTGATCTAGTGGTAAATAAAAAGGTGGGACAATACATACAAAAGGTTAAACTAATCTTTTCAGAAAAGCTTGAATTGTTGTGCTTCTCCTTGAAAGACCCTATCCTTAAATAAGCTACCTCAGTTTCATACTAGGCTGCTCTCCATGGTTTACACTACGAATTTTGGTCATAAAGATCAGCCTAAAAGGGTTTAGCTGGGTTTACTTTCCACTGCATCTCTGGATATAGGCTTTGTGTTTGAGCAGCATGGCATATTGCAGCTTCAGAGGGAAGTGTAGTGGTGACTAAACAGTGCTAAGGAAACAGCGCATTGGTTTGGTCTACTATGAGGAAGTTACACGGACTAGAGTAAGATGCATGTAATAATTAAACATGGTCACTGGAGAAGTTAGATTGCTGTGGCTGAGAGGTGAGTAGTGCATAATATCTGAAGTACACAGGGCTTTTTAAAGCAAGCACATCCTCAAATCAAACTTTTCTTTGCAAGTGCAGTTTAGCAAAGTCACTGTTCAAGACTGAATACATACAGATTCTACATAACAATGCAGTTTGGAGTTTTAGCTCTGCAGGCATTTCTCGAAGGCAAAGCTGCGCTGGAAGCAGAAATATTCTGATTGGTTGAGTTAAAGGAAGACTTTGCCGATTTTCAACCAGCTTTATATCATTACAATGTGGGTAGTATATGCAAATGAACAATGTTTGCCTTCCCTCCATCTTGCCTGCACCCAGAGCTCCCCGCTGATTTGCCGGCAGAAGCTCGGCTGGGTGATCACCCTGCGGAGTTTTGCCACTCGTATGGCTCTCAATCCGACTGTCCGTGGATGCTGGCGTACAAAAATGAGTAAATACAATCTGTAGTTGGAATAACAGCCATGCGAGCCGACGCAGCTTCAAAATCTGTTGTGCATCCGTGAGCCAGTGACGTCACTGGTTCGCAGAAGTACAACAGACCCCGAAGCTGCGCCCCAGAGACACAGAGAACATTTAAAAAAAAAAACTGTTGTTGTTTTTCACACTATATCCTGACTTCGGATAGATAGAGATATGGCTGAAAATCGGCAAAGTGTTCCTTTAAACTTCAATAGGAGGAGCCAAAGAACCACAGCTTTTCTGGCTAAGTAACATTAGACTTAAGCACTGCACTTGCTGGAATTGTATGAAGGCATATCACTGACAAAATCTGTGAGCGCAAATGAGATCCACGTGTGCAGATGTAGAGGAGCTGCGTGCACAACTCAAACAGCCGCGCGCGCATATTATTTTTGCGAGCACTTTCACAGCACTTGCGCGCAGAATATCTCTGCTTGCGCGAGCAATACTGTCGCCTGCGAGGAGAAAACCATGCTTTGAGCGCATGCAGAATCTGAAGGAGCGCATGACTGTTATCCCCGAGCGCACAGCTACTATCACTGCTCTCCTCATGCAAAACTTTCACCTGCTCGCTCGCCACTTGTTTTTCTTTTTGGCAGCAAGTGGGCGGACCCAGTCACCATTGTATCCCTAAATATAATTGGTTAAACCAGTTGTCAATCACTTTTTAATTCAGCTAATCATCTTTCTCATAGGAGAAGGGGGCGTTACTGGACGTACTCAACTGCCTGCAGTGGCAGAGGTGAGCCAGGCTGAAAGCTGCTGTAAGTTTCCCTGTAGGACTGTTAATATGTCACTTTATTAAGTTTTTAAATATTTTATCAGGCGAGAAAGTAACCATGCAGATTCCCAATATGTGGTTGGAAGATAAATGTTGGTCTCAGATGAAATTTAACAGTTGTAGCTGCCACATTAATTTGAATGTAAAGTGAAGCTTCATGTTTTTACTGGACAGCACAACAGCGCTGCCTCTGGGGCTCTATATGTACAGATATCACCACATTTCAATAAATATAAACGTATTAAAATGGCCTGGTAACTGGTGAATTGACTTGCATTAGTTTATTTAATGATCATATTTATTTACATTCAAACTGATGTTGTGGCAGCTGTAACTGTTAGATGTCATCTGTGAGACCAACATTTATCTTCCAAAAGGAATTATATTATATCAAAATGCTACGGAGACATTAGAGCCGGAACTCTAATCACCAAAGAGCTGCACAGATCAGTTTATGGATCATGTTCTCCTCGCAGGCTGCAGTATTGCTCGCGCAAGCAGAGATATTCTGTGCGCAAGTGCTGTGAAAGCGCTCACAAAAATAATATGTGTGCACAGCTGTTTGAGTTGCGCGCGCAGCTCCTCCATATCCGTGCGCGTGGATCTCATTTGCTCTTGCGGATTTTGTCAGTGATATCCCTTCATAGCATTAGTGACTTTTCAGACTCCCCAGGCAACTTTATTTCTCAAAAGCAACTACTGAGAAATCTAGTGACTTTTACCCCCTGTGGGGAAAAACGTTAATGTGTTGACACCCAAAGCTTTTGGCAACAAATCTGTACAGCTGCGTTACTTGCTCTAATCCAAAGTGGTCTGATGACAGCACTGTCCCAGCACAGCACTGTCCCAGCACAGCACTGTCAATACAGTGTGTCCTCCTCCCTCTGCTAAGAGTGGGAAAAGTAGCATGTGTTAATATGCAAATTGGTGTATGACATCATCTGGTGACTTCAGGCAGCCAATACCTTCCTTGACTAACGTACTAATTTATCTAGGTTAGCTAGTTAGCCTGCTGTCCTTCCAAGTTCAAACTAGCCATACTAGCCTTAGTTATCTAGGTAAGATAGTTAGCTAGCTGCTGACCCTCCAGAGGTTTATGAATACCTTGGTCATGAATGAATGGGAAAAATAAGTCATTAGTTAGATTTTGACCAGAGCTCCTTGCCATTCAGGTTGGCCAGTTAGCTAACTTGCACTCCAAAAACTCAAAAAACTGTGGTTGACAGTACAATTAAACTACAATTCATACAATTAAAACTATAACAATGCTGTTTGTTTCTGATTTTATGTGTTAATGTGTTACAAAAAATAGCAATGCTAAGTGATGGCTAGAATTTCTTTTGCCTTTAAGTGTCAATATGATAGTAAAATGATCTCAAGTGAAGATTGAAGTAGCTAATGTGCATTATGATACAATATGTGTGTAATCTTGTAAAAGCCTTTTTATCACTGCTGTTTGGACTTGAGTTGAAAGTATAAACAAGTATAGAAGAGAGATTAGATAAGAGATTAGCATAGTAGTAAACAAGGCATCACAGGGCTTTCACACCAGAAGCAGCAATGCACATATTTTGCACGAGGTAGAGCGCAAGCTGGAATCTCGGTAGGCTACAGAAAAATATATTCGTCTTTCCAGATGCACTAGCGGAGTCACCAGCAGTTTATTAAACCATTTCAACAGCCTATGGGTTAGTTTTCTGTAAATAGTCCATTTGAAATGGTGTAGATAGATTTACTAATAACATGAATAATGTACCACGTTAATGCTTTCAGGTCTTAACATCGTTCAAAGCAGCTGAAATAATTAAATAATGATGCTATCTAGGCTTCTTTCGAATATAAATAACACAATATATTTTTTCTAACTTGGTATCCCCATCCTTTCAGATGTTATCTACCATGGCTGTGACTTTTTTGTCAGGTTCCAATATGTTTTTAATGTAGAGTTATTTTCCTTGGTGCTCCAGCACCTATAACTTCCGCCTCCTGCAAATGTTGGAATGCCATTGGACGCGCCTCGTAGAGGTCAGCGTATTTTGGGGTTAAAGTTCAATATAGTTGAAATTGCGGCGCAAAACCTGGTGAAATATCAAGGTGGTGCGCGTCGACGCTTTCGGCTGCGCAGCTGTTTAGGAGAGCGCTGCCGCGTCCTTCATTGAAAACAATGGCTTTTCTCTGCGCAATGCCGCAATTTGCGCGTTTGGTGTGAAGGGCCAGTCACAGTGTCACTGTGCATTGGAACACTAAAATCTAGCTAAATAGATTCAAAGCTTGACTGTCAGTTGGAATAGTGTTTGGTATTTATTTTAGACCCAGTGAGTGGAAATACAGTAAGGTGTTTGGTCCCACAGTGTGTGTGTGTGTGTGTGTGTGCGTGCGTGCGTGCGTGCGTGCGTGCGTGTGTGTGAGACATAAGGAGATGGAGTTTGTACCGAACTGTAGATGACACTGCAGCTTGAAGCGTGGGGGGGATTCACTGTGGTTGGTTGGGTGTTGGGGGTTTGATTGCCCGAACAGAGCTGGGGGGCGACACAAATGGCAGCGAGGTGAAGAGGTCGCCAACATAATTCTGAAATGCACAAATAAATCAGAAGTGTCCAGGCCAAGCGGTCCAACCAGCCACCTGATGTTTCCTCTCCAAACACTCGCTCCTGCCCTCCCCCCAGAGCTGCTACACTGTAAAAATGTCCGCCTCAACAGCTCATTTCAGCTTGTGTCCAGCTATTTTTGTTAAAACAAGTGCTAAAAATCCACCCTTGGGTATAGAATCATTTAGTGAATTTCACTGAAATAAGTGGCGATATGTTGAAATAAGGCAGATCATACCACTTGTTTCAAAATTCCTGAAACAACCTGGAATCTGGTGAAATCAGATAGTTTTGTACTTGTTTTAATCCACAGTGGAAAAGATCTTGAGTACGCTTATAGTGTGTTCACATTGTGAGCTACAACGTTTTCAAAAGGCAAATCATGTGTTTTTTGCTGCTTTGGTATTGCCTTTCATGTTACATAATTTCGATGAGCTAACATAGCTAGCTAGCAAGTGCTAATTATGTAGCATTAATCGAAAATGAACAGAAAACATAATAAAATTTCCCCAACAATGGATATAACCATTCTCCAAGCATCGTAAGAGACCTTTAATTCGATAGTCTTTCAAATTAAAGTTGTAGAGAACCTGGGAGCTTTGAATGGCTGAAATCAAATTCCATTTTGCAATTGCCAGGCTGAGCTATTGTTCATGAAACAAAAGTGCATAGTAGCAAGGAAGCGTGGACATCTGACTGACTTTTGACAACTCAAATAGTTCAACCATGGCCAACTTTTTCCAGCTAAGCTTATTGATCATCTTCACATCAGCGTAGTTTCCCTGGTTGTGCAGCTCTATAGGAAATGAATGCACTTTTGGTGACTTGTTGATTGTGTTGTGCAGAGTGAATGCACGATTAGATCCACGCAATGTACATTAAGTCAAGCTTTCATTCTGCAAGACCTTCGTCAGAGCATACATGTTGTAGACCAAAATAAAGGTAAATTGCATGGCTCTATGTTCATAAAAGATGTTATGACTGAACACAAGATGGAATGGTTTGTTAGAATAGACATTTTTTGCAGTGTAGCCCAGGCTCTAAGGACTTCCACAGGCTGCTCCTGCATACTGGAGACCCGGGGCACCCAAAGGGCATTCACACCTTGTTAAGTTTTACAACTGGTGCATTTGTCGGTCCCAGGCTTCTATTGCCCCTGTGACTCGGTCCCTGCTTTGAAGTGACCTTCTCCGTCGACTGAGGTGATGGAGACATTTAGGGTGAAGATTTTCTCTGATGAATGTGAATGCAGCACACCTCGGGGCGCATATGGCCCGGCCGGTAAACCGAGAGTGTAAAGCCCGATGAGACTCTCCTCAGAGACAATTAAGGGCTAATGTGACATTAATTCAATTACAATCAACTTGATAGGTGGAGTGATTTAGAACGCACCTGCTCTGGGATTGTGAATTAAGATGAAATGCAGTAGGCGGCGCACATGCAGGTATTATACAGTATGTCAAACCTCCAGAGTTTGGCTTACACAGTTCATGACTTCAGCCTGCTAATCCATTTATTTCAGGCTCGTGTTTAAAGTGAAGGTTTCTTCCTGCGCCCGTTCAGAGTTCCAGGGACGCGGCCGCAGTCGCAGCTTGCACGGATTGCTTCACTTTTGTTCGGAAGGAATTCTTTCCCCTTTTTACCTGCGCCTCAACAGACCGCTGTAAACTGCATGAAGGAATGCCTATTGAAGTGATTAAAGGAGCAGAAAGCAGGTGATATTTAAGAGTAGAGGGGGGTATTTGGTATGTGAAGACGGACTTCTTGAAACGGAGAGGGGAGGGGGGGAAGAGTGAAATCCCAGCCGTGTTCGGAGGTGAAAGTATGAGGCTCAAACCGCCGTGGATGAGGCTCCTCTAATCCTGCAGCACAGTGCCATCCTTTTACATGGCCTACTGTTATTTGTGTCAGCCACTCATCACTCACACATACTGCAGTCAGGAATGGTATCCCAGTCAATTTGGCCTCAGTAAAAAGCAAGCCCTTTGAGAGGATTCAGAGGTGATCCTGACAAGGATCAGGTTCCCCCTCTCTACCTTGTTCTGGAAACGACAGGCAGGGAAAATTCCTGTCGTGGATGGGAAAGAACTATAATATACTATAATTGTGGTAATTGTTTTGTGTGGAGGGCAAGAATAGGAGGTAGCTGGGAGGCACCTGAAACAGTGTTGTACCCACCTTTTTCAATATGAATGATTTTTCTTGTCAGGTCTGAATGCGAGATTAAATCCCTTTGAGCACACCCACTTTGTAGAGGCTGAATGAGGAAATAAAGGCAGCTATTGTGTTGGCCATGGCTCTCCCCCAGGGTCCTCGCAGCCTCCGCCGGCCTTCCCAGCCACCTCACACACTCTCTCAACCCTGAACCGGCAATTAGACGGTCAAATCAAACCCCGGCACTCAGGACTAATTGTTTCTAGCAGGTCTTTGTAAAGGGGCCATGTTGTTTTCCCATTCAGGCCGGCTCCCTGCCCTCCTTGTGTGTCAGATAGGGGAGGGCATCGTTCCAGCCGGGAGATAAGCCACAGGCTTTTTTTTAATGCCCCAAAGTAGACTTAATTTTCACCTTCCTTTCACGGTTCAGGTGCACTTGTGTATTGAGGCGGTCAGAATTTGCCGCGGGTGGGTTGGCCCGGCGGATACAGTACCTCACAGGATGTCATTCATCGGCGGCTTCCTCCTTTGTTGGAATGTATTTAAAAGGGTGTGTGTGTGTGTGTGTGTGTGTGTGTGTGTGTGTATGTGTGTGTGTGTGTGTTGTGCGTGTGTGTGTATGTGTGTGTGGATTTCAGCGCTGTCGTGCATTTTTTCTTCCCTTTTTGACCATTTTTTTCTGGCTCCTACAACTGTCAAGACATGAAGTACATGACTTTTCTAAAAGGAGTGTGTGTCAAATGTGTGTAATAATGAAGCGACAACATTCACTGTGTTTTTGACGCGTTCTTTCATGTGTTTTGTTCTTCTGGTCTACGTTTAGACCGATATATTGGTTTGCCAATATACTGTATGAGGCCTTTTATTAAATATCGAATATCAACCAGTCAGTGTTGTTGACTGTCGATATGACAGATGTTCCTCTCTGACCATGAAAAACCCTGAAAAACAGTCTGGAAAATCTTGTTTTATTTTATTGTTTAATAATGATTCTTCTAAATGTATTCAATTAAAGGCAGCAATGTATCCCAGAGTTTCAATGGAGAGTTTTAGTGTCCCATGATGGTCTAAATGCTGAGGCTTTTCCACCCTGACAAGAAGAAGATTTTGGGAGGAAAAACTGAGTACTAGGATTTTTATTTTTTTTATATCGGCACAAAATATATCGGCAAAAATATCAATATTGGCCTTTGAAACCCATATCGGTGGAACCATATTCCCTTCCCAAAAATGCCAGTCAGTATCTTAAATCATTTTAAGACACCTATAAGCTGCTTTTCCCCATACTGACTGCCTTGTTGAGCTGTCTGAAGGTGACCTGCTCAGCGCTACTGTTGGAGCTGGAGGAATGATTCTTGCATTACAGCCAGATTACTCACTAATCAAGATTAGCATGTAGAGTTCAACCATGATATGATTTCAGAAAACGTAAGAGTTTGACAGTTTTTTGACAGTCTCTCTCCTCTTTAAAATAAGATGAAACTTGAATGATCGGGCTGTTGCAGCTGCAAACAGTAATAAGATAGGTCATGGAAAAAAATAGAATATAAATAAGAATATAACAATGATATAGTAGCCTATAACATACATAATATATATCTACAGTATATATATATACAATAAAGCAACGTGTCAAGAACATATTAAGTATGAAAAAAAGCATTACAGCATTATGAGGGTGTGTAAAATAAAGATGAAAATAAAAATGAGATCAAAGATGAACTAGACATGTGCTGTCGGTGACCGACCAGCAGGTTGATCCCCGAACGACCTGAATTCTCAGTCAATTTTTTGATCATGCCCCACATGGCAAAGTTGTTGTGTATGAGTAGACACATCTGTGGATACCAGTTTTATGTTTAGTTTTGTTTTTTATAGTTTAGTTTTATTTTGTCAGGGACCATGTACAAAAAACATTCATCTCAGGTCTAAAATTGAAAGTTTGACCTGATGGTGGCGCTAGAAAAAAGGTCATGGGGTCACCAAAATCGAAAGGGTTCATGCTCTAGGGGTCATTAATGTGGCCAGCGAGTTTGAAAAGATTTGGATGAAAGCTACTGGAGTTATCGCACTAACGCCACAACTCTGCAACTCGTTGTTCGGGGATATAATGAATAATACATACAATATGAAAATATACCAAAAAATGAAATATATGCAGCATGAAAAAAGTGAACAATTATATAAAACATATGACAGAATATGTGAGTATGAAGAAACATGTGAATACGTGACTATGCATGATGTAGTTGTGTGATGTAAAAATTATTCACCCTTTATGAAATACATTCAAATGACTTCATTTCAATTTTCACATTGATTACTGCCAGGATAAAAGCCATTGCCACTGTTTACCTACAGTATGGCACAATATATTGAAATTCAATATATCACAATACAAAAATGTGACGATACGTATCGTGAGGCAGAAAAATGAATCGCGATATTTGATGAATGTT
>OMOV01113880.1:0-10879 GCA_900312565.1 Beryx splendens
CGCTCTTCCGATCTGCATCTACATGTAACTATACATGTTCATCTGTTTGTATTTCTACATTTTTTGGCCATTTTTGTATATTTGGGATCAGGTTCTTCATGTTCTTTCCAATTTCCTGTAAATAGTCCCCATTGTAGGCCTTGTTATTAATGTATACTGTATATCATATTTTATTTTGTATTATTTATTTTATATTGTGTATTTTTTTTCTTGGAGTTTATTTTCATAACCGTTTATTTTTATATGCAATCAATCAAACAAATCAAATTTAGGATTAGGCCTGCTTTGATCATTGACCTAAGTGTCATGATTTGCTTTCTTTGGCCCTAGAATGCAGGAAATGGATTTAAACAGGTTTAACATTAAACCCAGGTTACATAAGTTAACTCAGTTGCCCATCAAGCTCCATACAAACTGTCTGTTAGCAGAGAAAGACTGATGATGGTGTTGGTGTCTGTTGATGCAGGTGGCAAACAGCAGCTCAAGCTAGCTAACGCCACTAAGTTAGCTAACTTAACGTAAAACAAAGTTACAGGTGTAAGTGTGCATTACAGGTAAATTACTTACTGTAAGTCTGAACCTTCGTCGAGTATTAAGCCGTAACGTTACCATGCAGACTTGTTAAACTACCGCAACATTGCTGTTTCAACGTCCACACTGTCATAACTCGTACTTCCCTCCGGAGGGCAGCTGTCGGGTACCAGCAGCACGCGGAGTGTCATGCTGCCTTCACTTGCCTCTCGTAAACTCCCGCTTCCCACGGCAAAAATATAATAACATGGACCATGGAGCAACTTTTTTGTTGTTGTGTGTTACTGGTTGGTGACTTGATCACTTTAGAAATCAAATTTACTTGATTGCTTTATAAATCAAGCGACACATGACTACTTTGTGCTCCAGCGACAGACAAAAACATGTAACTGATATTTTAGTTAATTAATTCACAAACCAAAATGTGTATTGTATACACCAGGTGCCACTGCGTCCATGCTCTCTACCTGCTAAACATCGCATCACGGATATTAAAGCAAAATACAACTTTCTTAGTCATATGTACAACCTTGCTGGCTCGTTCATATGCGGTCATGTTGTAAATAGGGGATTTCCGACAGCACCAGAAGGAGGCATTATTCCCATCACCATTGGGAGGCGCTACAGTAAAGGAGACCGAAACTGAACTAAATCTGAAGCCCCCTCTACTGTGTCTGGATGGTGAATAACTTATTGTTTGCCACAGTTACATCAAGCAAAACTGAGTTATAATAGAAAGCAGGTTAAAAAAAAAGGTAAATAGACTAGATTGGCTACCCTACACCTTTGTTCCTTTCCAGCTTATCACGCCACCTCGCCCGGGCTAGTCTGTTGTCTCTGACTCATGTTGGAGAGGCTGCCCTCCGGTATCCACTCCTCTCTCTCCTTCACATCTCTCCGTTTCATTTCCCTCTACCGGTGCTGCCTCTGTCAAAGGCATATGGCTCGTTTGTCTTGATGAACTGGAGCCCAGTTTGTCAGCATGCTGCGGGTCATTGTGGAGTGCGCCAGTGGCATCCCCAAGAAGAAACTTGGAAACCCAGATCCAATAGCTGCAGTCGTGTTTAAAGGTGAGACATCCTCGGCTGTGCCACTCCTTTACTATCTGCGCTCTGTAAATGCTTTCCCGACCAGCCTTCCTCATGCACACGTTTCTATGCTGAGATATATTTCTTTACTTGATACATATTTTCTTTCATCCTCTATGTTTAGGACATCTTTAGTTAAATGTTGCACCGCTTTATTCCTAAACCCCAGTTTGGCTGCTTTGGCAGTGATTCATACGCAAAATGAAGAACAAATCCTTATAAGGTCAGGAAGCCTCTCTGCCCTCAGCAGCAACTATGGGCAGCTGCAGCAATCCTTCATTTTTTTTCTTGACAAAAAACATTTTTATGCAAAAAAAAAAATTCACTCATGTTTCAGTTGGCCTGCAGTTTGTTGTTGTTAACGCAGTAATTCCTTTGCACACACATCTATCTGCATGAGGCTCTTTTGGGACAAGGTATACTGCTCAATTATAAAGTAAACTCTCTAAGACCAGAGAAATGGCACTGTATTGTACTGGATTGTCCCTTTAAGATATGAGTACTGCTATTTACATTGCATTTGTGCTTACAGGTGAAAAGAAGAAAACTAAAGCAATCGACAATGAGCTGAATCCTGTTTGGAATGAAGTAAGTGGAAGAAGTAGTTAACTGTGATGTGAAAGAGGGTCATGGTTGGAATAAACACTGTAGACATTACATGGATTTGTTTACTGTGAAATGATGACGCATGGTAGAGTTGCTATTGTTAGAGTTAAGACTTGTTTAACTGATCGTAACTGTTTTTTTCTGTAATTACAGGTGCTTGAATTTGATCTGAAAGGCTGTCCCTTGGATTCTTCCTCATTCATATCTGTGGTTGTGAAAGACTATGAGACGATTGGCAAAGACAAGTATGTATTGTGGCAAGCATCTGAAAGAACTGTGGTGCTGAAACAACATGCCACAAACCACACACACAGATGTGCTTAAAAAGGGTCACTGTTTTTATGAACGAGTAAAAACATGACCCTCCCCCTCGCACACAAATTACAGCTCATGCAAACACTGACTTCCCTGCGTGGAGGAGATCTCTGAGCGTAACTTGTCCAGTTTATTGTACTGCAGTTTCCCCACCATTACTGACCGAGGCACTAGGCGGGCATTACAGGAAAACATCCATGTTAAGTGTAGGCAGTACAGGTAATGACACAGGGAAAGTTGACGCCCTCCCAGGGTTTACCTCTTGAGTGAAAGTATGTGTTTCCCAGCGGTCGTTCGTTTTGTCAGCACATGTTCATTTTGACACTTCAGGCTGTAGGTGCAGTGGCTTAATGTGTTGCAGATTAGTCTGGTCACTGTTGTTTGTTCCTGTTATTTAACAGCACTTTGTAACATTGTTATGAAAAGTGCAAATCTAGTTTTATACTATTACTCCAGCTACTACTATAACAGTACTACTACTGCTACTAATAATCATATTGTTGAGTTTGCATGCTCTAACCTCGCTAAGCTCCTTTCCCACAGCACCTCCCTGCCACCATGTTCAGACTTGCTGTAAGGAGGGGCTGAATCTCCCTGTGAATGTAATAGCACTCTAGCTTTTACAAGGACTGTTGTCTAACGAGGAAAGCGTATCAATCCTCTCCTTTCCCTTCAAAGTATTCATTGATCATACTCTAAATATGCCACATGTGCATGTCTATTTGCCAGTAATATCAGGGTGTGTGAGTTTATACACTAGGCCGCACTCTCAGTTTTCCATGCTCTGGATTGTTGGATTTGCTTTTCAACATAAACATGCGACACATGCAACGACTATGATCCGTTGTGTTCCTGCGGTTCAGACAGGGAAGGATAATTAAAGTCGGCTCTTGTAATACCATTTCCAGTGAGTCACCTTAGTGATTGTTGTGTTTAACATGGGGGGGGGCGGGAGGTTGCCAGACCGAGACACACTTTTTTCCCCCCACGATGTAACCTAGCAACACGAGGAAGAGGGAGGGGGAGCAGAGCTGGAGAGCTTGCGCTGGCTTGTCATTGGCAGATGGGGGATGACTGTTAGTTGTTCAGTCTGTGGCTGCTAAATGACCTTCCTACCTGGTTTATGTGCTTAATCTGTTTATAGAGGAATAGCAGCGGGACACTAAAGAGAAAATACCAACTTAAATGGAAATGCAGCCTGAAACACTATCCCTATGGTGTTTGGGATCTCAGGCAACATTTGTGAACAACTCTCCCCTACTTTTACAATCTAGAGAAGGAATGAGACTCGGAAAGCCTGATGTTTACTCTGCAAAGCCACCAAGAGAAACCGTCTCAAGATGCTCCGCTGGCAAGGTTGACTGCTGACTTTGTGGGCTAGGAATTTTTGTTTGAAGCTTTACACCTAAATTAGCCTTTTTTCCCCCCCGACACAGGGTAACTGTGCAAGTAGTGGAAAATGTATCAGTATGGTAGAAAAATCACCCTCGGTACTGTCGCTTTGGTTAAAAGTTGGTTTCTTTTTCATTGTCAGTGGAGCAGCTCCAAATATGTTGCTTGATGACATCACAGACTAGATGTTTGTTTTTCTGTTTTCTAGCTTTGGGAGAGACTTGTTCATAAACATACATTAATCTAGATAAAATAATCCCTGATCATAGGAGGATTGTGAATTCATGGTTTTCCAGTGTTAGTATGATAGAGGGAATTCTTGTCCCTTGGTATGTAGAAGTGAGAGAATTAATTTCACCCAGGAACTAAACTTGAACAGTTGGGTGAATCACACTAAAGCTGATCAGAGCTTCATGCAAACCAAATGTGGCCTCTGCTGAGGCCAGAAGAATAAATTGTCAAACCAGGAATTTCCTTTCAGTCTGATGCTTCACAGCTGACCCTGCTGTCCAAGGAGCATTGCACTCCAAATGTAAACTTTTTAAAGCTCTGTGCTTTGACAAATCACAACTGCTATGTGTGTGTGTGTGTTTTTCAAGAGGGTGAAAGAGCCAGCCCGAGCATAAACATGAGCATGATTGTGGATGCTGTGGTATTTCTTTGTGCATTGCTTTCTTAAACTGCGTCTTCACCCTCCCTCTATCTCTGTATCTGTCCACCCCTCAGCTGGCACAGAAGGCCCGGCACATGCCTGTGGTGCATGTTAATTGTTTCCACATTTCTGCTTTTTTTTGCCCACTCTTTCATTATCTTATAGGCTTGCCTGTGGAACATGCTGGTCCTCCTTACAGAGCAATGTGTGACATTTGATCCCTTGAAATACAAGCTACTGCTACTCGTAAATGGCTCTGTTGCCAAAATAGGCTGAGCAAAGCTGATGTTTGTCATTGAGACAGCTTTTTATAGATGTAGATATTTATCAGGAACCAAGAGAGAATTATGCCTCATCACTAATATATTCTCAAGTTCCACTGAAATCCATCCACTAACCACAATAAATCAGTAAATTCAGATTATGGCTTGGAGATGTTTCAGTGAATGTATTGATTTCTAACTGCACATTTAGAACAAAAGATGTAACGCAATACATTATGGTTATTAATCACGACTTCTGTTTGGTAAGCAGAGCCACTATGTAGGCGTTGTTGCTGGGTTGGTCATACTATATGATGAAGTGAAACTGGGAAGTGGCTATGATAACAGAAGTACATCAATAAACAGTACTAACCGAATCTGAGCACCAGCAAGATACATTTATAGTCATGGACACAATGCCTCACCACAGGTCACCAGCTCCCCCGTGTGTGGGAGGTAATGGTTCAGGCTCGTCACAGAGCGTGGAGCCACAGCATCATTCCTGTGATTACTTTTAGATGTTCACTATAGCAGACAGTCACTTGTTTTTCTCCAAGTTCACCGACCCCTACCTTGATGTATGGCTCAATACAGGCTCAAGTGCATTTTTGTTAAATGAATGATTATCTGATTGCTTTTCAGGTTCATTGGCTCAGCGAAAATTTCCTTGAAAGACTTGGCCAGCGGTCACACAAAGTCCCTCCCATCCAAGAACGTGCCCTTGGTCAATGAGAAACAACAGGCGATTGGGGTGAATATTATAGATTGATTCCATGCACATTTAAAAAACATTTACACATGTGGGTTATAATGATATATCGAAATTTGTCTGCTTTCAGGCAATATACAGTTTATAGCTGTAGCATGTACCGTTTTTGAAATATGTGGCTGCAAGTGCGAGCTGCTCCCTTGAACTCTCCCATGACTCCCGTGTAAATTAATGTCGGCCATCCTACATAGCAAACTGACACTGGGCCGGTATCGGATCTTCCGGCCCAAATCCGTAAAACGGGTCTGGGCCGGCTTCCATTTGCACAGTGGCCCAATACTGCCGCGGATCCGTTTGGCAGATCCAGTTCAAAAAAGGCCCAGATCTGCTATGAATGGTCCTGTCTCTGGCCCAGAGCCGACCCGGATCCAGAGATATCTGGCCCGGATCCGGCCCAAACCCTACTTTGAGAGACCAGTGCACCCGGCCCAGATCCGTTAACCTTATGGATAGATAGAGTGGAATTTTCTGAAATATTTTTTATTTCGATTTTTACAGCTGCAGCCATACAAAGACTCACAAATTGAAAAGAATTAAATAAAACAAGGTTTCATAAAAACAAAGAAAGTAAACAAAAACAACGGCAGAAAAATAATATACAAAAACAGACTAAGTTATGACATTGCTGTCATGCATGAAAATACCAACATGTAAAAGTGATTAAAACTTCAGGATTGCTGTGCAATGCAGACCCACATGACAGAACAGATCCATAGCTCAAGCAGAGTAGCCTCTGAATAATCCATGGCCATTTGCAGTGTCCTCCAAAATCTCAGCAGCTTCATCCATCTCCTCCACCTCATTTTCACAGCCAAAACTTGCATATTCAGTGGACTCAGTGCTCCTCTCCGGGACAGCGAGGTCCCCTAACATTTCCTGTAAGCGCCTTTCCACAGCCACACGTGCTCTCCGACGAATCGTGGAACTTGATGGACCCGCACTCATTGTAACAAGGCTAAAAACCACAAAAAAACTTTATAATATATAACGTTAATAGAGCTAGCAAGTTCCCAGCTAGCCTAGATACAACTCACGAATGCCAAAGCCACAGTTCGGTAGCCAGCTACCCGTTTCACGTATCGAAAGTTAGCGAACACTAGCTAGCTAGCAAGCTATCTGCCTCTATCATTGTAGCCAGCTAGCTAGCTAGAGCTAACTTGTGGTTTAGGGAAGGTGACACAAATAATAACGTAGCTAACGTTACGCTAGCGTTAACTTCTAAGCTAGCTACACACCTTGTAAACATGAAACGGTGTGTGAGAACTGAGCATGTCACTAGTCTAGCCAGTGAAATAGCTAGCGACGAGGTTTGCCTATACTCACAGCTGCTTGTGTAAACATCGATGATTTTCTGGATGATCATATTAGTCCAGCTAGTACATAGCATGCTGCCACCTAGCTTAACAATAGTTGCAAAGGCTCCGGTATTCAATTATTTCCATTCAATATGCACTTCCAGACAGTGCTACAGCGCGCGACAGACGGACGAGGCTGGCACTCAGTCACGAGCAACTAACGGCCGCCTCGTTCTGAATTTGAACACACCTCAGACGTATTCGTGTCACTTTCTCTGTCAAAATAGCACATTATAGCATTACTAACAATTAGTAGAGATAAGAAAATCTTACCTTAAACTTGAACTTGAACCGAATTTGACACCTGTTATGAAAAATGGACTAACGTTAGCAGCTAGCTACTGACATAAGCTTCTCAGTCACATCTCGGTCACGTGACTATCAAACTAGATTTTGATAGAGGAAATCTCGCCGGCGAAGCATCGTCTTCCCAGGCAGAGTGAAGAGATATCAATGGGCGGTTTGGTCTGCGCAGGCGCATGGGAACCACGGCGCCGACCCAGATGCGCTCTGAACGTGTGTAATGACTCGACATTAAAAAAAAGGCTCAATCGTATCGCGGACGTGGCCCAGCTCTGACCCAGATGCGCTCTGAATACTCGAAATTTTAAAAAGGCGCAATCGTATCGCGGACGTGGCCCAGCTCTGATCAAGTGCCGCAGGACTATATGATCTTCCCGGCTTTCACGGATCTGTTTGCTATGTGGGATCGCCCCATCAACACAAATTAAACCTGTACTTCTTCACCAAGGTGTGGAGATGCCTCCGATGTATACATCCGTGTAAATAAAAGGAAATAACCAGCATGAATAACATTTGTTCAATGTCAAATATTTATACACACAACGAGCTCTGTCCATAAAATCCTTTTGGAACGCGACACCCGTCTCGCGCTACTATACTACTACTACTACTACTACTACTGCTATCATTACTACTGCTAATACTACTAGTACTACTACTACTTCTAACACTGCTACTATTTGAACCACTTCAAACAGTGAAACTTGTAGTAGGCTACTAACACTACAACTGCTACTGCAGCTGCTACAGTCAGCAGGCTCTCTGCTGCCTTCACTCTTTCCCTCTTTCTGCTGATACTACAACTATAACTTCAGCTACTACTTCAACCTCGAGATTGAAATACTCTAACTGTACAGACATTTAAACTCTTTGTAATGAAATTCAACTCTCTTCAGCTTTGCTGAAGCAAGCACAACAAATTTTCTTCAGAAAATTTAACCTTTTCTAGTTATTGATGTCCTGGGTTTCAGTGGAGAATTAGTGTATCATGGTCTAAATACTGTTTCAGAGGCGTCGTCACCTTGCCGAGTGATTCTGGGGAAAACACTGAATATGATTTTTTAAATCTTTTTTTTGGCCTAGAAAATGGTCAAATTTTATGACATTGGATATCGGCACAAAATATCTATCGGTAGTTTAAATACAAAAAATATTGGGATCTGTACTAACCTATTATAGCCTACATAATTTTGTATTAGACATTTAGAGACAATGATGCTAATTCTTTTTTTTCATAGGCAAACATTAATTTGCTCATTGGGTATGAGCCACCTGCCAGCAGCACTCCCAATTTAAATGATCAAGCTGACGTGTCTCATGGTGATGCTGGTGAGCTACATTTAACAAATATTAACAACATATTTAACAAATACGGTGATGAAGTGCCTTTTCCCTTTACTTACATAATTTACTTTAATTACAGACATTATATTACAGCCAATCAGCTTGCTTTAAAAGATTGCTGCAGGTTTTTATTATAACTTAAAAGAATCTACAGTCAACATAAGCCAGTATAAGCCAGAGTATGTTTCTTATTGTGCAGCAAGATATGCAGATTGTTATTTTACTGTGTTTTTGCATGGCAGGAGGCAGTGAGGAGGGAGAAGAGGGGGAGGAGGACATGGAGGGAGGAGGGGGTCAGGTAGGAAGTCCAGGAGCTGCTGGCACACCAAGCCAGCCTGGGAAGCCCAGCCAGAAGCCCATCCGTCTCAGCCGTAAGAGGCACAGGGCCTTGGCCAACAAGCCGCAGGACTTCCAGGTATTGTATGGAACGCTGGGATGGCCTTCAGATTACTTTTGGAGCATACTTCATCCTTTGATAATCACATGTGTCAAGTTAGGAGGAAATTCTTATTGTTTTATGATATGAATGACAGCCAGTGGGTCTTAGAGAGGCATAGAGACCGGGACCACGACGTGACACGGGAGGAAAGCCAATAGGGCGTGATTTTGTTAATTTTCCATATTAGAGGATTTCATGTAAAGACAAACACACATATTCACAAGTATTATTTCCATAAGCAATGTATTTACATATTTTCGCTCTCATAAAAGGTCCAGAAATGTATATGAGCAGGCTTGGTACTATACTGAATACATTATCAATAGCGCCCTTTCGTTAATGACACAGATTAACTGTCTTGCCTCGCTGTTTCCTGCGATGTCCAGATTCGTGTTCGAGTCATTGAGGGCCGACAGCTGCCCGGCAACAACATCAAGCCGGTGGTTAAGGTGAACGTATGTGAACACACCCACAGGACCAGAATCAGACGAGGGAATAACCCGTTCTTCGATGAGGTAATGAGATCATCGCCACATAAAAATACTGATGTCATGATGCCTTTTGCCTTGCTTGACTATTTTTAAAACTTCCTCTTATCTTCTGTCTTTGCCTGTTGACGCCCCCGTACTCTCCACCAGCTTCATTAACTTCCCGATGTGTTTCTCTCTCTCCATCCGCAGCAGTGATTTAACAGCGGAGCGCTAACCCAGTATCCTCAGCTTTCTCTCGTATCTAATGCTTCTCATCTGCGTTTTCCTCTATCTCAGTCCATGCCCAAACATAAGCATCTCCGCTTAATGAGTTGTAAGTCCTATGATGTTTGTCCTAAGCATTGAGAACCAAGTGTTTTTCTGTTTAAATCTGTGGCATAAAAATGTATCCTACATACAGTGACTACAGAAATAGACATTATCTTAATTAGGATTTTTTTTTTCTGGCCCTCAGATATTTTTCTTCAATGTGAACATGCTTCCCTCTGAGCTGTTTGATGAGAACATATCTGTTCGGGTGAGTACAGATGATACTTGTTCTTCAAACTGTGTAGTCCACTTGGATAACTTAAACTTAGACTCGTGTCAAAAGGAAATTGGAAGATCACCTCAACTCAACTCAACAGACCTGCTGAAGTCTTCCTGCTATTTTCTGTTGACAGCACCGTATCTCTCTCCACTCTCCATGCAGGTTTACGATGCCTTCTCCCTCAGAGCCGACAGTCTAATGGGGGAGTTCAAGGTATGGGCACTCTGGGCTTTCAAGTACTTATTTCTGATTTATTTGTTTCTGTGGAAACATTCAGATTCATCACTCTTTAGTATGGATTCTGTGTAGCTGAATCATGGCACTTTATCACCAGTTGGCTGACAGATTTCAGTTTTGTTCAAATAACTTGACATGTTCTCCTTGTTTATCCAGCTGGATGTTGGCTATATCTACGATGAACCTGGTCAGTCTTTCTACATAAAATGCTTACTGTATATAGAAAAGTTAACAACTCTTTCTATCTTATTTTAGGTATTATATTGTGCATGTTTGAGTGTTTATGCTATACCATCTCCAGACCATGCTGTAATGAGGAAATGGCTTCTCCTGAGTGATCCTGACGACTCCAGCTCCGGGGCGAGGGGCTACCTGAAAGTCAGCATGATTATTGTGGGAACTGGCGATGAGCCACCGGTGCGAATACTTCTTACACACTATCAAACACATCTCTCTTAGATACAGATTACAGATCAATACAGAAAAAGACCACGACAAACTCCTCTCCTCTCCTCTCCTCTCCTCTCCTCTCCTCTCTTCTGTATGCAGACGGAGAAGAGAGACA
>OMOV01113883.1:0-14549 GCA_900312565.1 Beryx splendens
CATAAGATTCAGATTCCACAGTCATACTGGATCCATTTGGATTGGAAAGAAAGGACTTTTTGACTCGGGCCCTCTCGTCCTCAGCAGTGTGTGCCTTTTGGTTTAGCATCATTAATGACGGAGCGTTGTTTGTTGCTAATGATGCCTTCTGGGTTAGCCTCCTCACTCTGCTGTGTAACAGCATGTTCTCCTATTAGGTGGGCTCGCCATTCCTGCCCGTCAACAAATCTACTATTAGCTTCAGGAACCGGATGGTGGCTGCACTATCGTTACACATTAGACTTTGATATTGATCCACACGTTCACCTAGGAGAGATGTATTAATTCACTAGCATAACTGTGATTATAAACATGATTTAATGTTGCAGCTTCATGTCTTGAAAAGATACTGATATTGATTATAGTTCATTTTTAATAATCACGTCTGTGTCCCTTGCAGCCAATCCCACGGGTGTCGGACCGAAGGGCTACCCAGGCACTACGGAGGTCTTCCGCGAGTCCAGCAGCACCACGGGGATGGTGGTCGGCATTGTAGCAGCGGCGGCCCTCTGTATTCTCATCCTCCTTTACGCCATGTACAAATACCGGAACAGAGACGAGGGCTCCTACCACGTAGACGAGAGTCGCAACTACATCAGCAACTCGGCACAGTCCAACGGCACCGTCGTCAAAGAGAAACCAGTCAACACCGCAAAGACCTCGAGCAAGAACAAGAAGAACAAGGACAAGGAGTACTATGTGTGATCCTCAAACGCTTTGGTCTCTGCCAGACCGACTCAAACTTTTATCAAAAAGACCAATCAGGAGATCACGTGTACAGTGTAATAACAAAGACGAACAAAAAAACAAACGCTATTTAGTCATTTTTCCTATAAAACAGTGCACTGAAAAGTGAATATGAGGAGATGAAAAACTTTCTTTAGACTTGATTCAAGCACACGACTATGGAAATAGCACGAAGACGTCCAGGATGAGACTGATGGGAAAAAAATGGGTCTGGCAGCCAGTTGAATATGAACTGCATACATATCTAACACGACAACCAAACAACAACGTTAACCCATCTGTGACTTGTTTCCTTGACCAGGATAATGCCGTCCAACTCCCTTTGTTTCTGGTAAACAGAGGAGGGAAGATGCACTTTGAAAGGGAGAGTCAGCATTACAAACTTAATGTTTTCATTTACATTGCCTGTGTTTGTGTTGTTGAGACTTTTTCTATGAGAAGATAACACAATGCATAAATAAATACATAAAATAAATAAATCCGCCAAACATTTACGATGGAGGAGGGGCAAAAAGAAACCGACCATACGGTGACGAGGGATACAAAGTGGAAGAGGTTCCTACTGGACGTTCAAGGAATCAGCCAAAGTGTCTGTACTTATTTGAGAGGCAGTGACGGCCGACAAAGACTGCTGGCTGATCTATCACGGTGCAAAGATGAGAACGGACTCCAGTGACTCTTGAAAGACAATGTTTTAAAAAGATTAATATGTCCATTGTGCCAGTACGAAATCTGGAGGCCTTGGTTTTCACATCGATGTGTGATCTCAAAGGAGAGCGTTTCCCTCAGAGTTCTGGGGACGTCTCAAAGCCGATCATTTGGGAACCATGCACGCAAAATTATCTTATTACAGTACATATGTTTATATACAGTACGACCACATCTATATGTGCTTTCTGGACTGTGACAAAGTGGTGTTTTATAGCCTGTTGTATAGATGATGCAAACTATAACTGCTCCTCAACCATTTTTGGAATAAAAACTTAAAAGGACAAAAAGAAAACTTAAGTGTTATTAAGTGTTGCTAGACATAGAAGATTTTATGACGACATCTGCATTTTATTTTTATTCCCCCCCCCCCAGGTGGATTATTTGATTGAGCCCCGTTTTTACATGTGTTCCTACATAGTTTTTATACAAACGCCAACCTGAGGTAGACTGTCCCGGACCAGTAGTAGCCTAACCTGTCCTATGAAAATTGCACAAGACATTGACGGTGGAGAGGCATGGCATGAAAACATTTGTGTGGCCCTCGTTTAAGGATAACGGTAGAATCACTGCCTTCCTTCTCGATCCCGACTTAAACCTACATACGTGAGAATGAAGACAAAAGAATATGAGCGGTGGATGATGTTGACCATAACGGTTATGATAATTAACTCGCTGTGTGTGTTTCCAAACGGTATTACATGAGTGCCCCGATGTATGCTTGGGCTGATGCAAAACCCCTGAGGAGGAGAGTTCAAATAAGACTCCATTTCAACTGTTCTGTGTTTGTTCTGTCATCCTGTCAGTCGGCTCTGCTTCCCCGAGACCTGTACTTGGAATGAGTATGAGGAAAATGACCATGAACTATAAATGATGATTATAAATTCTCTTTGTTCGCTCCTCTTTTTCTTTCTTCTTGAGTGTTTTTATGTTCCAGTTGTAACACTTCTTGTACTCCAAGTAAAATTAATTATAAAAAACTAGTTTTGAAAAATCAAATGAACAAATGAATAAAATATTACCTAAGTGAACTTACACCAGTCTGACAACATGTATCAGAGAAATATGCAGGTATCACGCTCTTCACTCTGTCATCTTTAAGACACACCTATTGCATCATTAATGAGTGGCTTTGTTTTTACCTGGTTCACCTCTTTTTTTTTAAATAATTTTGGCTATTGGTTACTGTTCAACCAGTGCACCCATTCACTTGTGTTACATGTTTAGTACACGCTAAAATGTAGTGTTCCAGAAGATCTATTACATTCCCACTGCAAGGTTTAGGGTCGACTATATTGGCTGTTCCAAAAATTAAATGATTGCATTTATGCACACATATAACACATATGAAACAACTGTATGAAACAACTGTATGAAATAAATGTAACATTCAAGTCTGAAGACATGTTTCAGAGCATAAACACTGTATGAGCTGCTTTGAAACATCTCTCAAACGGTTGTATAACACTGGAGACGCTTTTCCTTCCATGTATAAACACGAGGTGTTACCCAGGTCCACACCGAGCCACACAGGGCACTGCCAGGCTCCTTCGGTTAAATAACTTGAACTCACAAGCTCTCAACCTCGGTGGATGTTCTACCCAAAAGGCCAGTGATATCTAACCTAAGATCAGACACAGCACTTGACACTGAAGCTTTACTCAACAAAGTATATCTGTGCAGGTGTGCAAACAGAGACAGAAGTAGCAGGAAGTGTTACCTGAAGCTTTATTTTGCTGCTGGAGCAGCATTCCTCAGGATTTGCTTTGGTTTTCAGATAGCATAGTGAAGATGGAGAGGAAAAAATAAAGGAAAGGTTTCACAGTCAAGTCAGGTGTATTTATACAGCCCTTCATCACAAAAGCCTGCCTCAAAGGACTTTACAAAGACCCAGATTTAACTAATCAATCACAAAGCAACATGATGTCATACCGTGTACAATCAAAATAAAACACAAGGAAACAGAGAAAAGCAAAAGACATGGGATAGCGTACTGGAAGATATAACAGGCCTGGTCTATCCTACCTGGAACCACAACCTTAGACCCTCAGGGAAGACATGGGAAGACTCCCAAGGAAACCTTACTGGGAGCAAACCAGAGGAAACCTGGGTCGGGCCCATTCAAAGACAGATCCCCCACCAGCACCAGCTAGATTTCAACCCTTGCAGTAAACAGACGGTTTCCCAGGAGAGTCCATTCAACCACCGCGGTTCTTCAGCAGCTACTTTCTAGAGAAATGTGATACTTTATTGATCCCCATATGGAAATTCTCTTTTCACTTCCCCTCCTCCACGGGGAGGTCAGAGGTAAGGCTCGGCTACAGTACAGCAGCGCCTGGAGCCGGTAGGGGTTCAGAGTCTTGCTCAAGGACACTTCAGCACACGAGAGCTGACGCTGCGCCGGTTGGAAGAACCTACGCTCGCAGCGGTGTCATTTCCTCACGTGGGTCTTTAGCTCGTGCGCAAGCTCTCACTCTCGCAAGTTTGGCATGGTAAAAACGCTTTTTGGCAAAAGAGAGCACAGCAGAAGCTCTTCAGGATGAAAGATGTGTAAGGATCCTTTTTGCATTCATGCTTCTGAACAAATAACAGGCATGAAGATGACTTGAGGTGATAACTTGTCTGTTTGACCTGTTTTTCATGTTAAATGATTCTGGTTTTGGAGAGTATATGGAGACCTCATTCCTTCAGAGGTCCTTATAGGAAAGTTTGTATTTAAATTACAACCATCATTGCTCCTACATACAAGGAAATGTACTGCCACAGGACATCCTTTGCGCCTCAGGTGGTAATGCATAGAGCTGTTCAGAAGGTCCATTGTTCAAATCCAGATTAGTCACCCCATTAATTTGGATTCATACATAGTTCATTCATAGCTCATTGTGCATTCATTTGATTAGTAGTGAAAGGGGCTTTGTAAAATGGAGGCCTTAGGATGTGATTTGCAGAGAGTCAAGTTATATGCACTGTTATATTTTTTTGTCTGAGTTCTAGACAGAACACACACAACCTCTGAAAAAGGATTTCTACCTAAAACTGGAGCTTTTAAGGTTGGTCCTACAGGGAGAAGCAGAAGAACCTGCAAAGGTGCTAAGCTGCATCTCTTCAGAGCACCGACGATAGGACAGAGTATAGGCTAGGCTGGGCTGGAAGAGGATATGACAGGATAGGATGAGACAGAATATAGGCTAGGCTAGGATAACATAAGATGTAGGCCAGGCTAGGTTAGGCTAGGCTCAACTAGGTTAGGATAGAATATAGGCTAGGCTAGGCTAGGCTAGGCTATAGGACAGGGTATAGTAGAGAAGCACTGATGCAATGTTAAACTTTTGAGCAAAATAATACATCAGAAAACTAAATGACATTTAAACTAGATGGCATTCAGTAGAGTGAGTGCCGCCACCGGCGATATGTAATTTTATATGCCGGTCACACGTTGGATTTTCATGTAATTGTTTCCATGCCACGTTACCAATTTGTTTCATATCAGGAGATGCACGCATTTTCCTGACTGGACCTGAAATGTGACATGAGATCTGCCTTGCGTGTTCAAATTCTTTGCCATTTTTCAGCATTTTAGTTAGTAAAGTTCTGCATTTACAACTTTTCCTGCTAAACAGACAGACAGACGGACAGAACGGGACAAAAACAAAACTCCCGTCCTCTCCGTTTGGCGAAGGCAATAAATAAAAACAATCCCATGAATCATTGACACGAACTCTGAGAGAAACTCTTGAGTCTACTGACGTGAGAACTGTGTGGAACACCAGTGGCTTCCGGCAAAACATTACCCCGACCCTGATCTAACGTGTTTGTTAAGTGTCGTTTACAGCGATGATTTGCAGAGATGTCTCTCTCTAGTAACGACAACCTACAGCACCATGCTCCTAGCAGTGCACTAAAGCCTTGGGAAACACAGCTAGAGTGGAGCAGAACGCAGTGGAGCTGACAGTTGCTACTCCATCCTGAATAAAACATCCGACTGTAGGACGGAAAGAACGTTTTACGACCTCATCGATTGCCTCGCTTTATTTTTACCACTTCTACTGGCTGACAGCGCATCATGTTTAGTCCTTTGTTTCACACTGCACGGGCTATTCATGAGCGATAAATATTGTTCCACCCTTGTATAATATACGGTATCTCTTCCAGTCTCGGTACTTCAAGGCCAAGGAAAGGAGACCGTCTCACGTCGACAGCAAGGAGGAATGTCAAATAAAACGTTGCGGCAGCCGCATGCGCTACAATTCAGCGCGGCAGGGCTCTACGTGTCGGCAGAACACTTTCAGCCTGGGGGGAATTTTCCGTAACAACTGTAGAAAAGATGCAGAGCTACCGGGTCCAGAATTTCAGACGATGCTCAGACACAGGTTTTTGAGTTTTGATTGCGTTAAGGTACGAGTAGGTTCATTAAGCACCTTGTTCTTTTCCACAGCGGCCAGCAACACGCTCATGCCGTCTCCCACAGTGAATAATGAAATGACAATAACAAGCACGCAGCTTTAGTTCAGCACGCCTCGCCTATGCCAAAAGACGAAAACTCAGAGAGTGGGGATGTATTTTTAGCGGCGTGTTTATCCTTCCCTCTCATCCTCCCCTCTTCTCCATCTCTCACACTCGCGCACAAGATCTGCGTCCCTGTCTTTTGCATTCATGCTATGCCATTTCCCCTCTCTCTCACTCAGGCTCGGCGCTTCTATCTGAGCTGGATATACCAGACGTCCCTCTAATTCGACACACTAATGTAATTCGCCTCCTCTATAATCATCCGTTTTCCCTTTCTCATGCCCTCTCCCCGAACTTGAGACACATCTTGTGGATTCTGTTGTGCAGCGGTACGCCACACTGCATCGGTTTTCATTTGTGTTCAGTATTTGTTTAGAAACAACATGCTGGTCTGCTGTGGATCAGCATTTCTCAATATAAGTTCCTCTCACTGACCAGGTTAAGGAGATGTAATTACACAGGGATTTGAAAGCACCGTTCACGATTTAAATCCTGAATCAAATGAGAAGGAGAAAGAGACTTAAGTTTACGCAGCAAAAGGTTTCAGTGTTAGAAGATTACTGAGAAGCATCTTACTGGCAGACAATCTAAAGGCATTGTGCTCACTCAGTACGTCCGGTACAACTGCAAGCAGCCGTTCGGTTTGGGGAAAGCTGCCTCACCTCACAACAACTTCTAGTTAGGCCTTTCTCTAATGTCTCCACTTCTCTCTTGTGATACTAAACATGATCATCCCTCATTCGTTCTGTTCTAAACCGTTTAATCCAGTTATAGTTCTTTTATACTTAAAACTTTATACTTTGTTTTTATGCATTTGTTGAGTTCATTTTACGTTCATATTCTTTATCTGATGACACTAACACTGCATTTATAGTGCTGCATGTCTGTTTCATGTGATATATCTGAAAGCTGTGACACTGTTTTGTCATGGCAGTGATACTGTGTCACAATGTCTGAAGCCTTTAGTTTCCATATCATCCAGCATATGATGTGTTTGATACCTGGAAACTTTCACTTAAACTGGAATAATGCTGGATATAAAGAAGCCTGATTATGGTAACTGCATTACATCTACACCTGTATATGAAAAGCGAGGCTCTAAAACTATTAAATTAGCTGTTTCTTTCCCTTTGCTAAATCAGATCAGTCCATGTCTACTGGCTAAGCCTGTGTGATAAATGGAAGGGAAATCAGAGACACGTATCAGCCTTGGCATGTTGTTTGGCAGTTTTCGACAATGAAAATATTATGCTATGCTATGGTTAGGCGACGCTGTGCTCCCGAAATATGCACAGCTCTTTGAGGAGTGGGAAATATTTTACGAGAAGAGGAAAAAGTCTTTTTTTTTGTACAAATGAGGAAAATGAGAAAAAGGTGAAGCGTTTTGAGTGTGAATTCCCGGCGATCTCAGCGCCGCCTCTCTGCAGAGCGGAGGGGTTAAGGTTGGAGCTCCAGGCCAAACCCAGCAGTAGAGAGCCCACCCTCAGGAGAGGGAGTCAACATGGGCAAGGGCACCAAACACATTCAGGATGCATAGGTGCCATTTATCATGGTTGACAACTGCACCTCTCTGTGCCGTTTGGGTTTATTACCGGTACATTTCTCCCCACATAATGATGTTTTCCTTAGCACTTGTCCTCTGAGACCGGCTTCGATGAAAACTGCAACGGAAACATCAAGGTGACAGGGTTGTTTTTTTCCCTCTTTCATATGAAGTTTGCTTCGTATGACTTCTAAGGACATGGAAATGAAACAAAGAGGAAGAGTTATTTCTTACTACAAGTTGAAGGACGTAGCACGGTTTGCTTGGCAGGGCTGCACCTGAGGATTTAGTCTGCGATTCAGAGTTAAGCCCATGGAGCAGGGATTAAATACCAAAAACCCATACATTGGTATTCATTCCTCACACTTATTTGGGGAATTAACACTAGACTAGGCTAGCACTAACACTGGCTAGGGCGGGATTTCCCCCAAAATAGAGATCCATTCAAAAATGTTAGAGTTCAGACCTGAAATTTGTACTGTTTTTCATCGACAATAAGGTTTAAAAGTAAATTCCACCCTTGGATGCTCTTACACTCTCATCAGTCTGTGATGTTCAGCGCATTCCAGGAGTTTTATTATTTTTTGGGGGGAATTTTTACCCTTTTTCTCCCAATTTGGCTATCCAATTATATCCCTGACTATACTAAGCTAAGCGGGTCCCAGTCGATGCTCCGCCAACCTCTGCCGATCTGAGGAGAGCCGAATCTGGCACGTGCCTCCTCCGACGCACGCGCAGTCGCCAGCCGCTTCTTTTCACCCGACAGAGAGGAGTTTCAAACCCCTATCCGACTTCCCTCCCGCAGACACGGCCAATTGTGTCTGTGGCGACGCTCGACCAAGCCGGTGGTAACACGGGGGGCCCCGGGGTTCGCGCCCCCGTGTTGGAGTCGAGGGAATAGACCACTCGACTACCCGAGCGCCCTTCCAGGAGTTATTTTGAGAGGAAGTGTTGCTATTTACTTTTTTGTTGCTTCTACTTTCCCTCAACTGCCTCATCTACTTCTACTTCAGTTAGTGGTTTCCTACGTTTCCCACAATGCCTTTTGACAGCCTCCAGAGAACAGGCGTGAACCGTCTCTCTTCAGCTGTGGGCGGTGTGTGAGCTCGATATTGGGTGTTGGGTGTTCTGTGTCTTTTCTCAAATATTGACACCAGTGGTTGTAAATTGCTCTTCCTCTTCCAATAATCACAATATGCTTTCAGTGTATTCATCAATGTGGTTTTTCATACTGAAGGTGGAAAAACGAATATCCACCGAATAGCTAATATCCAGTATTCAACTTTTTCGTTTTTAGGTGAAGTGAGAAAATAAGAGCCCCAACAAGGGATTCTGACAATGAATACTGTAGGAGTCTGAAGTGATTGCATTTAACTTAGGCCGACACGGATATTGATTTTTATTTTCTTGCTTTTGAGAGTTCATCTGTTATGTTGAAGTGGATCCTGATGGGTTTTGAAGCTGCAATAAAAAATTAAAATAAAACTCGTTTGGGAAAAGGGTTCACTCGGAACAGATTCCTGAACTGAAGTGAACAAACTGAATTTCTAACTCGTGTTGTTTATTGTTGAATCCCAGAAGAGCGGTGTTTTTTTTGTGAACTCTGAACTCTTTATTTTTGGTGAATAACATCTGGTTTGGTTGATTATTTGGACTTGCCTGTAAAGGACATTTTTCTCTTGTGAGTGGTTTTCATTGCACCTCCAATACACTGAGTTATATTGAACGTCTGTGTTTGCATCGTCGCTCTGATTATTGCTGATTATTGGTTTGCATTCTGCTTGGTGGTTCAGATTAATGCTCTGTGGGTTCATGGCAGAGTGTAGCACTGATTCATGTGTCCATATGGGAGACTGACCTTAAAAATCTTAAACGTTAAAACTGTCGGACTAAACTCCGGCTGGCACCCCAAAACCCTATAGGCAATCTGCTAAAGAAAAATGGCTAGTGAACTAGTGAAACTACTGAAAAAAGCCGTTGCTGAAAAGGAACGACACGCTGTTTACAACTTTTGTGTTCCAGCATAATCTGTTCATCGGGGACCGCGCTCGGGACCCAACACCTAGCCTACACTATTTTTCATTGCTGTTGCCGGCCCGCACTGTAGCTACTAGTGCACCCCCACTCATTTCAGATGCACCCTAAGCCGTTTTGTTCTGGAACCGGACCTGCCAGCATTTTGTGGCTTTGAGAAGCAAAGATAAGGTAACATTTACACTATGGCTGTTAGCAAAATAGTTGTTAAAAATTCAGTAAAGTAATAACTTTGACATGTGTAATTCTACTTATTTATTTCGCCCATTTTTAAGAACAGAATATTTGGCAAACGGAATCCAAAAATTCCATTAATTTTCACCATAAGTGGGGGGAAAATGGATCCAGATAGAATCTGGAAGCCCCGAAATGACGACATCACTAGACAGCAAGAGCAATAGAGATGGCCCTCTTTGCCTTTTGCATAAGGCACACCAAAACCTGACGATTACCACACATTCAGATGGCTGAAAACTTTTCTTGTATCAATTTTTCTTCTATATCCTGCACTGGAAACATGTCAGCGTGACGTCATGTTGTCTAGTTGTCTAAGGGAACGAGAACCTTCTTCAGGCCTAGTTAACCAGGTACTGGCATTTAAAGGACAAGCACAAATTAACTCTTCTGTGTTATAATAAGCTAAAGTGTTTGCTGATAGGCTAGAGGTATGACTCTAACAATTTGTTTGGTTGGTGAAGATTAAAGGGCTACTTAAAAAGTCAGCAAATAACTCATTCATTGAATTGCTATTGACATTCTTCTGATTGCTTAATAAAATACACTGCTTTATAAATAATTTATCAAAGCCACACAACAAGATTTACAGTCTACTTATATAAAATAGAGACTTTTTTTTTTAAATAGCTATCATCATAAATCATTGATAGCAGCCTGAGGCTATTCAAATGAGCGGCTGCTAGAAGCAGAGCACAGAAAAAAGAATCTGATGTTGTTGAGAAAATATAGCAGATATATTGCAAATCCACAAAATCCACATCTACAATTCCAACAAACCGTTATTATTCTGCAAATACCGTCCTTAGCTATTTTATTTGGCAAGAATAAATTACTGTACGTCCACTGGTTTTGGTGAGCAAGTTAACCTGCAAAGTGACACGCAAATTGTTTTGTTTTTAAGCAATACAGATATTATGTGTATTTACACATTTCCAGTTATAGAATTAACCAACAAAATGTCACATCATTCCGATGCTATCATGCTGGAATGACTGATTTTACATTGAGGAAGCCTCCATTTACCGTTCATTAAAAACAGATATATATATTGCTCAGACCCCCAGATAGCCTGTACTCGTCTAGTTGTTTAAAAGTAAGACAAGTGCTTTATTAAAACGGGATATGTAACACGCAAAGCTCGTTTCCCAAAACCTTTCCGAAGACATCGGACCTGAAGGCAGACTTTTTTGAATATTTCTGACGTCCCAGGAAATGTCAGAGTTACTGTAGGTACAAGAGCAGCACAGGTCGCAATGCAAATAGCCTCACCCTGCGTATCTCTCATCTTATCTGAAGAGCATGTCCACTTGATCTTTGTCAGCCAACTCTGCATCACAGCCTCGGAGGACAGATCTCATTAGCACGAGAGTCACATTCTCTTTGCCTGCAAGATGAAGCCGATTATTATCTTTGTTGTGGTGATGATGACGATGATGATGATGATGATGACGATGATGATGATGAACAACTGATTGATTTGTGCCAGCGGGTATGATCTTTGTTCACAGAATTAAATATGCTCTTTCAAATGAAATTCATTTTCTGCTTCTGAGATCCATCATAATGCTGAAATCAATATTTAATATCCTAGGATCAATGTTATGTGAGATTTTATTTTCCATTGGTTCTGTCAGCATTCCAGGGCAATATGTGGAGTATTGGAAGATGGAAAAAGCACCGTTATTGTGAACGTATCATATCTGTGTCAATGGGGATTATCCAGAGTGGTTCCCCCCCTCCAGTTTCCTCGATGTCATGTGTCCGAGCTCTTCGTCCTCCAGGCCGCCGTCTGTCTCCAGGTCGATGCAGTCCCGTGGTTTTGACTGTCCAGTACAAGGTCAAAATGTATTATTTAGGCTATCTTGGGAAACAAGCATGCTGTTGTGGTCGTTGCTTTCTTAACTGATTAATCACTGTCAGAAAACACAATAAAAAAGGCATGGCCATTTCCTATCTATTGCTTAACAGCACGCTCTGCTCTGCTCTCCTCTGCCTTTAAAGTAAGCAGCAGCATCACACTGAGATGCTGTCAACATTGCACCGAGTCGCCATAATTACAGCAAGGTCTCCCCTGTTCACAAGTGCATCCTAGTGTGACTGCAGTCATCTCTGCCTCAGTCAACCGTGCAATGTGTACGGCACCACAGCATGGCATACAAATCAGTGATTACCGAGCACACAAACAAACCGGCTATTTTTACGACAGTATGTGATCTGGTGTAGTTTTATGAAAACAGGTTTCCTAGGTCACTGCGTTTCAATACAGGTGCTAGATTTAAGCAGTGGGGAAATATGAATTAATATTGGGTTAGATGTTTCAAAAGTATCAATCAAAACATTTATAATATCAAACAAAACAAAAGAAGAACAAAATGATTTGAATTTCAAAGATCAAGAACAATCAAGACAAAAACATCAGACCTATAAATATTGCAACACAGAAAAAAAAATCTTGCAATCAAATTATTGTTAATCAAGTGCAAATTGTTTGATAATGCTTGATTCAAATTGTGATCCCGTCTGCAGTTTTCTCTGCTTTGTTTCGTCAGCCATCACTTTGCCTTCATTGCCAGTCGGTGTTGCCAACTCTCTACCAAGGAAAGTAGCTATTGGCTACTGGCCATTAGCTAGTGGCTGGCTAAGTGTGCAAATGTGAGCTTGATGACAGTTACTGTATTTAGGGCCAGCGATACCTAAATCTCTAACTCACTTTTCATTCTCCAGGATGAAATGGCCTCCCAGGACCACAGAGGGACGTCTCTGCTCCATGTACACTAGAACGATAGCAAGGCTACTTTTAAAGGCCTTCTCGACCGGTGAAGCCCTCTAACAGTCCATGTATTCATTTGGGACTGCAGTGATCAAAAGCTCAACATAGTATTAGCTGTGTATCCAGCCAGGTAGCCAGGTTAGCTGACTCAGGGAAGTGCACGTCTGCAGGAACAAGTAGCGGGTTTGACCTGAAGAGCTTTATAGGGAGCTGAAACAGACACCCCATTCAAACTGAGGACTAGCCCACTCCAGACCAGCTGTGACAGCAGAATGCTCCGAACAGATAACTGAGGTGCATGTGAAGAAAATACTGTCAAATCTTTATGGTCCTGTCACCAGATCATTACTTTAAGTGGTAAGCATTTGCTCATGCTAGAACATCGGTCTTTAAAGTGGGGTCCACTCCGGGGACCACTAGTAGGTCCCAGCAAAATGAGGCATAGTGAAATTTCATTATTATTTAATTTACAAGAGCTTACTCCGATGAGAGAATGTATAAGATTGACTATAGTAATCATATTACCTCTCTGCATACAGAGGACACAGTCATACAGTTCACTGCCAAATCAACAACAAGATCTACCAACATGGGGGTCAGTGGGACAAAGTCTGATCAAATGGGAGTCCACAGCCTAATGTTGCCTGTAATTGTTTTTTCAGTGATGTTTGAGATATTTTGGTGCATATCTGTCGCTGTGGGCACAGCCAGCGGTCAGCTGGGTCGTAGCTATCAACCGCAGGATGTCATAGCAACAACAGCAATGGCAGAATACAGTAAGAAATGAAATGAAAGGAGAGCAAAGCTAAACATACAGCAGACAAGACTGTTCGCAAACACAGTGAATATCAGCATTGCCTTTTTTTTTCATTATTGCAGACTCCCCTCCCTTTCTGCCTGCTTCTTCAACGCCTGTGGTGGCTTTACGGATACCGGTTACTTCAGCCTCAGGCTCTGTGCCGTTTCAAGGTAGACAGCTCATCAACATGAGTGACAAGTGCGGGGGCGGGAACCTGACCGACTGAGGGGGAGGAGGGCAGGACTAACAATACACTTCCTGCCTCAAAGTGAAAAGTCGAATATTACAGCTTTAACTTGCGGACCATTCCTCCTCCTCCTCCTCCTTCCGTCTATAGTCTCTAAACTGTGATCATAACTTACAAGGCAGAGGAGAGGTGATAATCAGGCAGACACACACTTGGTGCCACACAATGGGTGACAGACTGCAGACAACACTTGCTGTCCTATTTCTCAAAGCATCTGTTTGTTTGGTTCTCTTCATACAGCCACTTTTGTGATTTAATCTTAGTTTCTTAGCATTGTGGGCACTTCAGCTATCACCATTCAAAGCTATAGTGCGGAGCTTTTGTCTCCCCGTTCTGGCAGTGAGAGTACGTGATTAATGCTGCATTCATGTGGTGTCGGAAAAATAATGAGTTCCCGACCGTTTCCTTTGCTCTTCGTTGTCACGCAAAAACTGGAAACAGCTATCATCGTGTTCTTTAAACGCTCTGAGCAATAAAATACAACATAGCGTCCATGTTGTTTCCACATTACGACTCAAAGGCTCATGAACACACCAAAGTCGGAAGAATGACTCATGGAAATGGGACCATCTGAGGAGAACGTGGATGCAGCATTTGTCATAGGCTCCGCTGTTGCCTAGCCCGTCGCTACTGTTGCGGCTGTAAAACGGTGGATAAATTGTTTTGAGCGTCACACAACCCCCGCGAAATGACTCGTTTCACTATCAGAACGTGATCCATTCCGTCCGATAACATTTGGAAAGTCTAGAAGAGCCGCACGATTGAATTATTTAATCCCCATTCCAGTTAGCAGAGAGCTAACCGGAAGTTAGCTGGCCCGGCCGGCGGAAGTGTCTGATGCGCATGCTCTCCCCATTCAAACGTCCAGCGCGGGAATGTCGCCCAATGACATGAGATTTAAAACTCTGTATACTGTCAA
>OMOV01113884.1:0-11575 GCA_900312565.1 Beryx splendens
CTCCTCCTCCTCCTCCTCCTCCTCCTCCTCCTCCTTTTTGTCAGTATATCTGGGAGAATTCAGAGTTAATGTTTGCAGAACTAGTCACAGTGTTGCTCTGCTGTTCCTTCTGTGTGCCTTCTGTTCTTTACTCTTCATAGAGTGTTGGTAAACAAATTAATCTGACTTATTATCAGCAGTTTTTATTAATCACATTTTGAGAACAATGCTTGACACAGTTACAGCACAGAGATGCAGTAGTGCAGATGTAACGTAAATGTCTGATGTCAGCATCAACCGAGCAGCATAAAAAGATCACAGGGATTGGAAGTTTTTCGTCACTATGACGCATTTTGGATTGCAGAGAGGCAATAGGTGCAATATGAGATCAGTGTAGACCCATGAGAAACAAAGGGGGGCGGTGATGTTGTGTACATTTGAGATGGTCGCAAACATACCCATCCAAAAAACCCAGCCCATCCTGTTTAATTTGCAAGCATTTCAGGCAGGCAGAGCACCAACCTCTGCCAAATGGCTTTCTACAAAATGTTTCCAAAGATGAATTTGTTCTCAAGCATTTTCTTTGGGCTTTTTTTTGTACGCAGGCTATTGTGCAAGCTAATAGCTTTCATTGTCAAGTCAACCCCCAAGTGTGGGTTCGGCAAAATAACTTTTTCCATCGTCTGCGTCTCTCCGTCTCATTCTGCCTCTGAGTTGAATGCTCGGATTTTCTCTTCTGAATGACGGAGAGTATTAAGACAGCCTGTCAAAGATTAAAACACCAAACATCTACAAGACGCTGAAATGGGAAATAGATGAATACGGTAACAGCAGGTAATGCAGTATTTCCCACAAGCGACTGCCGTCTAGATAGCTGAGAGATAGATAACTCTAGTGCTCTGAGATTGAGGCTCTCATCTGCGTACTGTAGTTTACTGCCTTTTCTTCTACCAAATATTTACGGAGTGACTTCTCTACCAATGGTCAACACAACAACTCATAACCATACTGTTTTTGAGGTAAACTAGGGTGACCAGCGGTGACAATGTGGGACACGTTACCAATGCTGAGAGGTAGTCTAAAATTTTGATATAATGTCTATCTAACTTGCATTAAAAGTGTTAATATACACTTTGTCCATCCTTAAATTAAACACAATGTCACTCAATGGTTTTCCTGCTCTTATACTTTAAGCGACCCTCCCTATATTTTCTCCAACAACAGATATGAACACATGGCATGATTGACTCACATGTACTGTGCTTCATGTCGTTTGACATTTGAAAACTAGAGCTAATCAAAATGCGGGACATCGTCTCAATATGTGGGACGCGGGACAAGGGGGGAAAAAATACACTGTAATAAAACACTCTGTAATTAAGATGTGTATTTTGAATGGAATCAAGGTGTCAGAAGGTATGAATAGACACCAAAATAAAGCTTGTCCATCAAAAATGTCATTGCTTGCCCTTTGACCCCCCTGGTTGGTTACTTTTTTCCTTTGGCTGGCTACTCAATGTGCTTGTGGAACACACTGATAATGGATCTGGTTACTTACTGTTTTACACATGATAGGCTATTATATTTTAGATTGAAGTCACTTTAGAGGGGAGGGATGATAAGGAGGTAACGGTCCAACAACAAAAACGCTTTTTCTTGTGCTATGTGATAATAAGAAAGGTGCAATGGAAAACATGTAGAAAAGGATCTTCTTGTAAAATCATAATGGCCACAGCTGTTCTACATAAAAGTTAACTTACTCGACAGAACAGTTTTGTCACAAGATTTTTTGTCGTTTTAACCCCTGAGATCATATGATCTGTGCCATGACTCTCATTTCCTCAGTCATAGGATTTCACTTATAGAATATAGCGATGGGTTTGATGATCATAATTGCAATTATGAACAGGAGTATGGTGATTGCCAGAACCCTGTAATTGAGCACATCCTGTTGCAGTCGAAAGATTCACTGGATTGGTGATCACATTGTGGTGATTATGATTGCCATGAGGAGGATGATGATGAATCCACTAGCCACCAGCTAAATACTGGTACATCTTGGCTGTGGCTGGTAGGTTTGTTGATTTTACCAGCTGCTTTGGCAGGTAACCAACCATTTCTTCAGATCCTACTCAATAGATCTATAGAAATGTCACATGGCACCGTGGTTCTGGAGGAGCTTTTCCCATGGTTAGCCAACCACCTAACCTAATTCTGTACGTGTTAATTGACACCTACATTTTAATTTCAACCCTTAGGCTGATGAAACCCTTCCCAAACAAATTGGATAAACTCAAAAATCTTGACTGCGCTGTGTTGCACAGTTATGGAAGTTGTTGGCAAGATTTTTATATAACAATCCACTCCTCTTAAGAGCTAGTGCTGACATGATGTAAACCGTCTCTGTTTTCCAGATACTTTGCCAATGAGCCTTTTGCAGATCTGCACCGCGTGGAGGGGCTGCGCGGAGTCTTCATCGCCACGCTCATCAACGGCTCGGTCAGTGAGGACAACATGCGATCCGTCATCACGTTCGACAAGGGAGGAACATGGGAGCTGCTTCAACCCCCTGTTGCCGACAGCCTGGGAGGAACACTGGACTGCCAGGTAGGCTGACTAACCCGCTGGCTGCAGTTGTCCATAGGGTTGGTCTGATATATCGGGTTGCCGATATATATATATGGGGCCAATATTGGCCTTTTATCAGAAATACAGATACGGGTCAAGCATTGTCGTCCACCTCCAATATGATGAATATGATGAAGTTTGTTCGATTACATATTTATTGTATATTTGTCAGTAATACACTGGTTGGATACAGGTTAAGGAAACCTTTAACTTGAAGTGATTCTAATGCAACATGATGATCGAGCAGTAGTAGTAGTAGTAGTAGTAGTAGTAGTAGTAGTAGTAGTAGTTGTAGTACCCTGGCACAGAGAGACAGGTGTTAATATCCTGGCTTTAATATCCTGGGGGGGGGGGCTATCATATCTAATAGCAGGCTTACAGTGAGGCCTGGATAAAACTCCTAAAGCTTCAGAGGATGACTGTTGGGCATCCTTTTTTGTTAAGTAAGTGACAGGTGCTACAGTCTCCCAGCAGAATAAACTAACAACAGTCGTGGCTGTAGTGTTTGTTTGTGCTGATTCAGCAACATGGCAGCAAAATGTCTGCTCCAGCTGAAAGCTAAAGTAGACAGTAGAGCTAGAGGCTGATCACTGCTGACCAGCAACCTCATCAGATGCACCTTACAGCCTGCAATGATTTTCAACACGGATGGTGTAATGGCTGTGTTTGAGTGTTGAGCATAATGCGAGCTGCAGCGCCCCCTAAATGAGGTCAGAGAAGAGGTCATCAGGTGTGTGCCTGCATGCGTGCGTGCGTGATCAGCTTGTGAGATTTCACCCAGCTGTCTGACCACAGACCATGTGCATTCATGTCTGCTTGCCCAACTGTCTGCCTCTTGCTTCGAAAAGTAATGTAGAGGTGTCGTGTTGAATGACGTCGTTTGCTTTTGCAGGTGTCTGATTTGCAGGTGTTTGTGTTGTGTGGTGAGATCAGGAGAGGAAACAGTGGGTTCCATTGCTGCACCCATATCAAACACTATCTAGTTTCTAAAGAGGACTGGTTTCATCGCAGGTTTTACAGGCTGACGCACCCGAAGCTAGTTTAGGAAAGTGGGTGAACTCATAATGAAGGCGGATGACACTGACTTTTGCCATAGGTCAATTTTAGCCCAATATATGTCTAAACCAATATATCAGTCTAAACCTAGTTTCTGCTTCACTTGACATTTGCCCTTATTAATCTCTCCTCTCCTCTCCTCTCCTCCCCTCTCCTCAAGCTCACTAAAGGCTGTTCCCTCCACTTGGCCCAGCGCTGGAGCCAGCTGTTGAACATCCAGCTCAGGAGGATGCCCATCTTGTCCAAGGAGTCTGCGCCAGGACTCATCATGTCTACAGGTGGGACAACAACAGAGACAATAATGTTTTTTCCAAAAATCCAAGCATTGATCGGTCTGAGATATGGTGAACAAACAGACGGACGGATAATGATCCATAGCCTCCCACTTCGTGTCTTCACCGGGTACCAAAAATAAAATCCTTACTTTGCAGAAATATTTTGGCATCAGGTCGCGAGCATCCATCAGCACTGACTGATGAAGAGACTAATGTATTCGTGCTGCCACCTGTTGGAGGACAGCCTCACTGTCAGTGCTGCTGCCAAGCAAGCTTGTTTTATTTATCAGTAACTTCTTCATGACTGCTGCAATAACACAGATAAGTAAGGCCTCGCAGGAAATGAGCGTAGCCTGCACAAACCCACCAGTCTTCCTCTGTGGTCAAATTAGCTGCTGCTCTGTCGCTGTGAGCGGGTGATTTCCTGTATTGCCCAAAACACCAGAAATAAGATTGGCCCCTATAGAGACAGGTGTCAAGTGCTTCTTTCCTATTGGGGTGGAGTGGGTGGGTGGGTATATGTCAGTGGTTATAAGTTCAAATTCTCAGAAGTGGTGCAAAACTTCACGAAGAGTGGGACAAACTGTATGTCAACACTTCACTGGAAAATGATTTCATCAAAATTAAATTGAATTTGTTCCCCTGTGCTCTGCTGCTGATGCAGGATTTCTGTGCGTGTGAGCGGACCACCTCTTTGCCTCTTCACAGCTTGTAGAAACCATTGATTAGCCGATACTTCCCCAAGGAGAGTGCTTCCCCCTGCGCCCAGCCAGTCCCTATAATTAAATTCTTATTAGATAATCGCAGAGAGAGAGAGAGAGACTAGCAATCGCCGGCACTATTCGCTTCGTTATCGCTCTCAAACAGATGGGCTAATTACCGCTGCGGCACACAGCGGGCACTCGGGTGCAGGGAATGAACGTGCGATTGTACGGCCGCGTGTGCACGTACACAAACCACACGGAGATATGTTGCCGTTCACAGACTTGCTCATACTTTTGAATTAAAAATCAGCCAGTCATTCGTCCACCTCTGATTACTTCAGAGTAGAGCTGTCTTCCTGGTCTTCGCTGTTTCTGTCCGCTCTCTACCCTTTCCATTTCCGTCCCATCCTGTACTCTCTCAGCTGTGATGTTCCAATGTTACTGGCCTCAGTTCAAATGTGCAGAGAGTAATCGGCTTCATTACTTCATTCTGGATTAGCGGAGACCACCCTTCTGCTTTAAAATCGGCCCCCTCCAGAGAGGAAGATAGAGAGATAGTGACTAAGCTCCTCATCATCACCATTACCCTGGATTTTAGTGAATGAGGCTCTGGGGAAAGACTGAATACTTTTTTTTAAAAAGGCATTAAATTGGTGGAAATTCAGTTCAAAAATGGTATCTGCCTTTAAATAGTCATATTGGTGGAACCTTAGTGTATACACACACACACACACACACACACACACACACCCCGACAGCATATTCATCTTCGCCACATACTCACCCAGCCAACAGCAGCTGACAGTTTCAAATCTGCCTAATGGCAGAGTGTCTTTGGAACATTTGTTTATTGTCTTGTGTCTCTAGCTCCTTGTATGCTGCTATTAAATGAGAGTCATTAGCTGGGTTTTACATGGCGACAGAGCATAATTCATATTAGAGGCATCATTACACCCCACGACAGAGAGGCAACAACCATGTTATTCTCATTTTAATCTCCCCTTCAAGTCATTCACCTTGAAATGAGTTTCGATAAACAGGTTCGATCACTTCGGACGTAAGCAGGTGTCCGTCTGCTCACAAGTGTCAAAGCCAAACACTGCTATTATTAATCAGCTGATCAATGACTTCCATTGTCCTTGACTGATGGATATACTGATGGGTGTATAGATGGATGTGTGAGTGGCTGGATTTCTTGTCCTCTGAACAGGAAAATCTTTTTCCTAGCTTGAGCTGCATGAGTCATTCCTCCAAATGGGGGCGTTTTGGATAAGTATTTCTGTTTTTTCAGGTATCCATTCTCAATCTTTAGAACATTCTGTCAGAAGGAAGACTCAGTTGATGTGCAGAAAAACACATTGGCCCAATTTAGGCACCTAAATTCTATGGATTTTGTGCAGATTTTTGACACACAAACCACATCATACTGTATGTGTGAACCCTGTTACTCATACAATTGTTTGTTAGAAAGTGATTTCAGTGCATGTTTTGAAACTTTAAACATTTTCTTACAAATTAATTGTCAATTATTCTACCACAATAATATGTAAAACAATAGTTATTTTGTTTTACTTCAATAAAGTCATTACATTCGGGTTGCAAACTTTCAAGTGTTGCAATAAATGCTATTATTCAACAAATTTCTCTGTTATTTTAGAGTATGTAATTGGCCTCCTCTTCCCCTACACATACAAACACAATACATAATATTTTCATCCGGTTTGGTGAGGTTATGGCATTATTATCAAAATGGAAGCAGAGGCAGATCATTTAACATAATCACCCTTAAACGGCTATGTTACTTGTCTTTTATACAGTATTTGAATAAACACAGGGAGCCAAGTAATAGATGCTAGAAAATGTGTGCAAAAATATTTTTGATAACATAATGAACTTCAAAAATATGACGTGGAAAAGTACATTATTTATTTATTTTTATTATTTTGTTTTTCGGATTTCCCCCCCTTTGGCGTGTCCAATTCCCCCTGCCTAAGCGGTCCTGGTCGTTGCTCCGCCCCCTCTGCCGATCTGGGGAGGGTGTAGACTCTCACATGCCTCCTCCGATACATGTGGAGTCGCCAGCCGCTTCTTTTCACTTGACAGCGAGGAGTTTCACCGGGAGGAAGTAGCGCGCGCGGAGGAACACGTTATTCCCCCCAGTTCCCCTCCCCGCTGAACAGGCGCCCCGACCGACCAGAGGAGGCGCTAGTGCAGCGACCAGGACACATACCCCTATCCAGCTTCCCACCCGCAGACACGGCCAATTGTGTCTGTAGGAATGTGGGGCGGGAACCTCACTCCTTTTCGCTACTTCAGAGTACAGCTAACTTCTTGGTCTTCGCTGTTTCTGTCCGCTCTCTACCCTTTCCATTTCCGTTCTGTTCAAACGTGCAGAGAGTAATCGCCCCCAACAAAGACTTCAGATTATTTTATATGGGAGTTTCATTAAAATAACAGGGTTGAGAGCAGATATATAGGGGCACAAATGTAGTTAATGTTTTCTAAAATTAAAAATGCATTAATTATGTTCGTGAAATGGAAATCAGAGCTCCTATTGGGATAGTTTCAGACAGAATAATTTAATGCAATATTCCATCAGATGTGTTATCAGAAGTTAGTTTTTAGATATGATTAGGTACATAACAGATCAACCTGTCAATACTAATGAGTCATTTAATCTTGTAGTCAGTCTTATTTTATTTTTCTAAAAACAAATGAAAGATCATTTTACTTGATTCCATCTTGTTTCAAGACTTTTGTGAATCAAGTGACTTCCTCTTGCCTGGTCTGCCTTATTTTCACTTGTTTCAGAAAAGTACGGTAATCCTCAGCGCATACAGAGGCCATGCATGAAAATATACAGAATGCTATGCTTTGAATAGTTGGGTTTCAAATTTTCTCTGTGTGGACAGAAAAACACTGACCGCATAAAGACCATAATATTTAGGAAAAGCCCTGTAATGCTATATGCATGACCTCTTTTTGTCCTTTCCTTGCAGGATCGGTGGGCAGGAACCTGGCCAACAAGCCTAATGTCTATGTATCTAGCAGCGCTGGAGCCCGATGGAGAGAGGTCAGTACAACATCTGATACAGTTGACATGACCTCAATGTAAAGGTAGGTATACACCTGCAGTCAGTTTTGTTGGTCAGTTCTTTGGTTGGAACCACAGTGGAAAAGTTGACTTTTGTCTTTGGTTAGTTGCTGCCCTATAACAAGTGAACCAGAGCTCATAAATAAAAGTCACATGGACTCACAAGTAGCTTGTTTATTAGACAGAGTTTTGGTAACCTGTCTTCCCACCAGGTTAGATATTTTGGCTGAAAGAGACAGTTGGATCCAGTTCTTGACGGACTTGTCTGCTCTCTTTGACTGTTGTCGAATGTCATTCTTCCTCTCCTCTGCACACACCAGATAACGTCTCACTTTTATTTACCAAAGGGCTTTCTTTATACTGGCTAAATTAAGGCTGTCTCATGTAATAGATCAAACTCCTGACTTGTTCTGTATGTTAAACCATGCTCCCTCTTCTCCAGGCATTGGCGGGCCCTCATTTCTACACATGGGGTGACCACGGCGGCATCCTGATGGCTATTGCGCAAGGAGGCTCTACCAAACACCTCAAGTAAGTCTACCAACACCACCGGCCTGTTTGTGCGCTCCTCCAGGACATGAAATAGATTTAATTAGAGCTAAGTAGTATTGAGTGTGAAGCAAATCAAATCCTCAAACAACCTGGGCAAATCTGAATGTGTAACACTCTTTCCCCCTTCAACAACCTGCTCTTGAGCACTTAAGCCCCCAACTGCCCCAGTAGAGCTACTCAATGGCCAACAGTAGACGATTGTATGAATGTAAACTAGTTTGTTGTTGGAAAAGAGTGCATCTGCTTAGCAAACCTTCCCTGAACAAAGGCTAAAAAACAATATGAATATAACAATCACAGAGAATTCTGTTCTTAACTCAGTTACTCAGGAACCTGGTTTTGGGTTAGGTTTATGTTTATGTTAGAAGTGACGCGCAAGTGACAGTGACAGTAGTGTAGTGGACTTGGGTCTGCTGAGTCTGGGCAAAGAGGGTGGTGTTTCTGGGGCGCTGGAATACACTGTTGAGCCTTCTTGAGGTGTCGTGGGCCTAATTCAACGAGGGATCGGTGAAGGAGGGTGCCCACTTGATAACCCCAATGATTTGCCTATAAACTCACTCACCCTGAAAGCTAGAGCAGGTAGCTGGTGAATGTTGATTTATGACAGTGTAGCCTGATGTTTTCTATGGCACTCATTTGCATTGTAGTATATCATAATGTTAAACTTAATTTGGGCCTCTATATGTTCACCTTTGATTGTGGCACAAGGGATACTAACCTCATATCCTGTGTATAGATAAAGGGGATAACCTGGGCAAGCTTGTGCACCTATTATAAGAAACCCAGTTCAGATGCCTGGTTTACTCCCATATTAAATAAGTTACTATGGCATGTCTTACTTAATCTTACTCCTGTCACTTTTGTGTTTTGCCAGCTGTGCAAACTCAAAATTGCTCAGGGTAATGAGTACATCTTAACGCCAACAAAAAACATTGCCCTGATTACTATTGGGGTCATTGTGTCTTTCTCCTATTAGAAGTAACCTGCTATTGTTCAGTCAAAGAAGGAGGTAGGAATATTCTGGTAATTGGTTTATTCTTGGTAGCAGAGCTTATCAAAGGTGCATGGAACGTGACCGCTGTAAACAACCAGAAAAATACCTTAACTGAAGCATGGCCAATTGCAGGTTGAGTTTAAATGCAGCTAATGTCACTGCCAGGTTCAGCACCAATGAAGGGGAGACATGGATGGACTTTCAGTTCTCTGAAAAGGAGGTGTATGTCTACCAGCTGCTTACTGAGCCGGGGGAGAAGAGCACTATCTTCACCATCTTTGGCTCCTACGCCGAGCAGAGACACAGCTGGCTGATCCTGCAGGTCAACGCCTCTGATGTACTAGGTGGGTACCAGAGAACGGGAAGGAGCGATGGAGGTGTAAAGTGAGGGAGAGGAATTGAGGGGCTTTGCAGGTGACGTAGCATGCCCTCTGGCTGCCATGTTGGAGGTCCTCAGCTCTTGGCAACAACAGCTGAGAACAGCCAGTCATATTTATGAATTTATAACTTGGCCCTGTCAACAGTATTTATTTATTTTTTTACAGTTTTTTACTTTGCTGTTTTGACTGAGAACTAATCATTTCATCACAGCTACATCTGATTTTGTGTTTAGATATCTTTTTTTTTAGTCATCTTGTTAGCTAGCTAACAGTAGCTGGTCAGCTAATTACCACAGTGTTGTGAACACATCTGATTTGTGCACTAGGCAATGTTATGCGGCTATTTAACATTACATGTTAATATTAACATTAGGTTGTTTCACTGAATTGGGTTGCAGGCTAATTAGCTAGCTGACAAAGCTAAAAACCAACAGTTTGTTGAGGTTAACTCAGCTGACTCTTCTCAAGCTACAACCCAGTGTATAGAGACTAGAGCTAAAGACAAGTTTACTGTGTCATAGTAACCTACATTAGGAAACAAATCTACCTCATCACACTATTCACTAAAAATATTACTGAATAGACCTACACACACACACCACGACTACATTTTTCAGCAACTGTAGCAACCACAGTTATATGTGAACATCATGTATCCATTATCTACATGAGTGTGTGTTGTTTTTCCAGGTGTGCCCTGTTCGGAGGCCGACTACAAGCGCTGGTCTCCATCAGATGAGCGTGGCAACGAGTGTCTGTTGGGTAGAGAGATCGTGTTTAAGAGACGCACGCCACATGCCAGATGTTTTAATGGAGAGGACTTTGACCGGCCCGTCACCATTTCGAACTGTTCCTGCACACGCCAGGACTACGAATGGTAAGTGTCTTACGCACGCACACACTCAACACACTCAATGTATGCATAAGGACTGTGCAAGTTTGCCTTTGATTCTCCATTTCGTCCGTGAGTATTTGATGTTGAAATGGCTGTGTGCATATTGTCTATATTCACTGGGTAGCTGAGATGGAGACGAGCAGCTTATGTTTTGTACATATGACAGTAAAGGGAACTCAAACTTGAATTTCTGTCTGCACTGCATCAGGGTTCAACCATATAGATATATATATATATTCATTATCTTTAAGTATGACCATTTTAATGTTCAGAAAATGTATTCAGTGTTTCACCTCATAATTATGCTTGTCAGGTGGAAAAGCCTCTCAAACAGCATTTAGACCAGTGGTCGGCAACAGGCGCCATGCGGGCCAAAACTGGCCCGCCAGCAATAATATTTGGCCCGCCAGATTATTTTGAAAAAAACAAGCCCGTTCTGTCCGAGCCCGGCCCGGGCCCGTCCCATTGGCTACATTTATGGACCCGAGCCTGGTGTGAAACCGAAATTTTCTTAGTAAGTTGGCTGTTTATAAATGTATATAGTAAACTAATTCCGAGTTGTTTGAATGAGAAAAATCTGTTCAGAATTACGTACGGGATATTACTGAATAGCCTACTTCCTCAAAGGACTCGCAAAGCGAGGCGCAGCGAAACCCCCGACACTTGCATTTCAAATCGTAACCTTTGATTGGCTGGTGATAAAAACATAATTGACACAAGGAATTAACAATCAGACTTTGTGGATTACAGAGAAATTTGAATGTCAAATCTGTCCAGAATTACGCACGGGATCCATGTTTATCAAACCTGCCTGTGCGCACAGCGCCAGAGGAGAGGAGGAGACGCTGTGCGGCTGCCGACTGAGATGTGAATATGAATCGATCACAGTAATTGATAGGCTACATAAGGTTTAAGGTTACAATGTTATAATACAGATAACATTCTGATTATCACACCAAATAGCCTAGCTTACTCCCCACCCCAATTATTTTTAAAAAGACGTTATATCTGACCACGA
>OMOV01113885.1:0-16676 GCA_900312565.1 Beryx splendens
CAAGGGTAAACATATTAAATTATCGTTTCATGAGTGCAGCCTGAAGACAGCTGATGGGAACCAAAAGCAGCGTGGATGTGTTGCGAGCTCTGTACCTTCCAGCCTCTGGATCTTTGCCTTGACTGAAATGACAGCCTCAAAGGGCGACACGCGCAGCTCAAAGCAGGTCCCGGTCAGGGTCTCTATAAAGAGCTCCATGGTCTCATAGAATGGCAGCTTGTACTGGAAAGCTCCCATGCTGTCGTCATTAAAGAATGGTGGCTCCTTCCTGTCGGCCATCTTGGCAGTTCGGGGGAGAAGGGCTTCAGGGAGACGGTGAAGTGGGGGGACTGGCCCAAGATGAGGGAGAGAGGGATAGGCGCTGCTCACTGCCCTCACCACGGTCACGCATTGTGCAGGATGACCACAGCTGTGGGTATGAGACAGAAAAACACCAAATATAATGATTATAACTTTTTAAAAGGTTTGACCAGTTAAACCACTCCAAGCCCTGCAATCAAACAGAAGAATCGAGGCTGTATAGCTTATGAGAGTATGAGTGAGCACAACCGCTTGTATCTCGCAGGTAAGGAAGTCTGTATTTCCATGACAACACAAACACAACGCTCTGAAGCGGCACTGTAGGGAACAGACTTCACAGTTGCAGAACGTGCGAACATGCACACACAGGAAGTGATATTCTCTAATGGGTGAGATAAAGAAGGATTGGCTCCACTACTGACACACACTTTTAATAAGGTGCAAATTGAAAAAGCAATTACTTTAGAACAACGGGACGTATCAGCGGAATCGGACATGTGCAACCCCCTTCATGAAATATTCAGTACAGCATAACGTCCTGGCCAAAATTCAAGCTGATCAGGTGTGTTACATCAATGGTGTGTGGTATCCTGTGCCTGGCTGACAGTCTTGATTGCTTAACTCTAGAGTGACTACACCCACCACAGTCTCTTATAATGGACAACCTGTATCAGTGGCAGTCCCATAAGGCCGTTCCTTTATTTAGGTTGAAAAGCAATACAGCTAAATTTTACATTTGACATGTTTGCCATATACCCGACACTTTGATCTGTATTTGAGTATATTCCCTTCTGTCACCCAGAAATAGACACAAAAAAGATTGATCAGTCCCCCAAAGTCTCTGTTGTCACACCAGTGTATAGTTCCATGGAGAATTAAATTAAAGACGTGGAAAATGTGTCTGTGGAAATATCCAGGTTTTTTCTTCTTCTGAGAACCACGCTACATATTCTGGCTTGGAACTGATAACATGAATATAAGGAGGGGAAAGCATTAATTTAAGTCTATAACATAAATTATAAGACAAATTACTATTGTCTTGTCTACGTTTTAGCTCTGGAGTGAAGTTGTTCACAAGCGCTCTCCAAGGCAAATATAATATTAACTATTTAAATGTAAATATCTGGGTGATGTATTGGGATCTGATGGGAACGCAATAACAAAAAAAAAGGACACCATTACAAAAAAGACTACATGAAGACGGAAGGTATACAACAACATTAAAGATGACCTGGCATGCTTACTGCTGGAGAGGCTGCTAACCTACAAGGCCTGAGCTGCAGCCGCTCAGAGCCAGGCAGGGTTGTCATAACAGGCCATTCTCTCCAGACAACGGGGAGGTTGTCAAGTTAGCCAGGCGACGTTCACTTCAGATTGCCTCCAAGTTTACATAAACCCCTGTTTGACCGGACCACAACAACAGGAGTCCCAGGCCAGGTCGGCAAGGAGAGAGAAACTGTGTAAAGGCTAGTTCCAGCGGGGATGGATGGAGTTGGCACTCGTCTCACTAGGATTTCAGCGGCTAACGTTAGCAGAGAAAGGTCACACAAGCAATAATCAGATCAACCGATTTTACGCATCTAAAACAAGCCAATAACGTTAAAATCTAGCAGGCGCTCTTACCGCTATCTTCTGGGAAGATAACGTTAAGGAGGGAAGCCCGTTTAGCCGACGCTAACTAGCTTACGTTGCCATGTTAGCCAACAACTCAAACAATGGCTACCTTTCTCGATGGTGGGCTGGCAAGCTGCTAGCTCGAGTCCTGTCCGGTCCCGAATTCCGGTCTAGCCGTCGAGGGTGTCTGCAAAACCGAGCAGCATTTCATCACGTTTAACCCCGACAGTAGGAACTAAACATTGACGAAACTAGCTTGCAGGCCGGGGTCGTCGTGGTCTTCTCGTTGGCGACATCATCACACCTGTCAAGAGAAGAGGCTGAACAAAACCTTTGTGACATTGTTTGATTGACAGGCAAAGGCACCATTCAACGCCACGAACGGTGAGGCGGAAGTTCCAGGTGACCAATGAGAAGACGGGGGCGGGACAACAGAGGGTCTCCGGTGTCAAAGGGAAAAAGTCTACCGTTGCAAGCCAAGTTGCATTCTCAGGAGACTCACCAATTTTCACATATTCTAAACATGGGGTGCATGTTTAGAACACCCCCACCCCCCAAAAACAAAAAAACAATGTCTTCTATTTGAAAATTATTGTATATGTACAGTAGTGGACATCAATATTTGGAAGAATAGGGGAGTATGGAAAATCCACACATCATCAGCACAAATGATGGGCATTTATTCCAAACAATTATCAAATCCAAATCTTTGGTTAGCTGCCTGCAAATTCAAAGCATACATGTCACTGTTTGGCCATACTGGATGTGCGACAGTGTTCAGTGTTTTGTCCTCCTCAGGTATGCCTCACCCTCTGAGCTCTCTAGCTCTTCCAACTTCTTTCAGATAAGGGGCAGTGAATCCAGATGTCCGCTACAGTGTGCATATTACAGTCTCCTATTCAGTGTAAAAATGGTTAAATGGCGAACTGCTTCTAAGATGTCCACACGCAATCAAAAAAAATTGGAATATTGAACAGACACCTAAAAAATATCAACTTACCGTTCCTCTTTCCATTAAATGTGTTTTCAAATGTGTCATTTTGTAAGAGAGTTCCCACCCCCACGTGAAATGCTTTGTGTGGATGCAGAATGATAGCATATGGTCTGGGAGATGCACTGAAAACAAAATGTCCTCTAGAATAACATGAATGGCAGGGTCTCGGAGAAGCAGGGATGTAGTGGAGGGTAAACCCACCTAAATTCAGTTAACCCACCTTTTTTTTGCCTATTTCAAAATGTTGTATTAAAATAATTTCTTCCAAATAAAAAGGGGGTGATAAAGGGGGGAAAAGCACAGATCAACACTTTAATGAAAATAGAATAGGATTTTGTGGTGTTGGTTTGCGTTTTTGCTGATCACTAACTGGAGGTCATAGTTTATATTGACTGTCTCATGTGCCACTACATCACTGTGGAAGAGGTTGTATACTGAATATCCATGAACAGCAACCAGGTGGGTTTCAGGGTGAAGTTCTCCTTGAACGCTGACCAGAGAGCAGATTCAACGCCTCCTTTCTTTGCATGATAATTTGTGGCGAATTTAGGCAAAACTGAACCATAATCATCCTAAAAGGATAGTGAGATGGTGTTAATAATACAGACCGGTCTAAAGCCCCCTCTCCCTGGGATGAGCATCCTGCTGATGTCGTGGTGTCAGACACTGATCAATAGTCGTGTCTAGACTGAAGATGGGTGAATACTTCAACCACTAGCACCACACTGAAACTAATGAAACAAAAACTCTCTCCAACGCTACTGATCTCTCTGTAAACTGGTCATCTTACCTCCAATGCATTGCTCCACAGCACATGTCAAAACAAGTAAATTTGAAATGATCACACACATTTCAGATAGCATAAAATATGTTTCTTTTTAGTTAAAAATGAATTTCTTTTTCATCACAGCCAAAGTTAAGAAATGGATGAATTTCATATTAATAAAAAACATTGTCAAAATGCCTAGGACAGTAAGTAAACACATTGATCTCTCATAACCATGATATGGCACAAACCCAAAGACATGGAATCTCAACATGGCAAAGCCAAAGGACAAACAAAGGGCATTTTCAAAATAAACAAATCATTTACTGTTAATTTCTGCAGGCCTTGAGGCTAAGCATATGGTATGCTTATAAAGTGCTATCATGTATATTAAATAAAGACACACAGTATTTGATAATTGTTACATAATCTGATCTGTTACTGAGATGATTTTGGAAATGCTGTTGGAAGTTGATTGGAATCACTTTCATTTGCTCCTTTAATTTCCTTCCAAAAATAAGCCACAGTATTTATATGAATTTATATGAATAAATAGTCTATCAACAGTGTATGGGAGCTCCAATCCTTCAGCCATTCAAATAACAAAAGAATGACTCCACAATTGTACAAATCCGACTGATGCAAAACAGTTCAGTTCCCACCAAGAGCATTAAGTGGATCATCAAATATGTTGCCTGAATCTGCTGCTGCACTGGTGTCCTGGGATGGCGAGGTTTTCTTCGATTTTTTGGGAGCCTTTGTCACTGGTTTCGCTGTGCTCGATGAGAAGATATCATCTTTAGAGAAAAGAAATGTGGACAGAACATTCTGTTAAACGATGACAACTTTAAAGGATTTCCGTTGTTGAAATTTACCGAGCCGCACAACATTACCGAGCCGCACAACACACACTATCAAAACTGGTGTAATGTACATCAAACAGGAACGCCTGCATGTTTTTGTTTTTTTTGTAAAGTGCTTACCCATGTCATCATCAAATATTGACTTGGTCTCCCCCTTCTTCTTGGACTTCTCTTTTGGTCTTGAAGTGGCTGTCAGGTCGGCGAAAATGTCAACGTTGTCGTCAAATAAGCTGGCGTCAATGGGCTTCTCTTTGTGCTTCTTGTGAACTTTAGGCACAGTGGCTACTTCGTCCTGGGAAAACAGAAATTCAGCCAATAAGGGAAGACATGACGGCGCTACACTCTGGCACAGAAAACCCTGTTGACAGTTTTAACACCAATGTGATAATGAAAGTACCTGGAAGATGTCCTGCTTGGAGAAACTGCTGCTGCTGCTCTTGGTGTCTTTACTGGCTGTGGATGTGGGGGTGGAGCTGTTGCTCACGCCAAAGATGTCCTCTTCATCATCATTATCTTCTTCCATAAAGGAAGAGGCCTTGGCTTTCTTAGTAGCTGCCCTCGGCTTGACCTTCTGGAAAAGGTCATCTTCGTGGTCATCAAAAATGGACGGAAGTGTGTTCTTCTCTTTGTCTTTCTTCAACGTTGTGCCGCTATCGGCCTGATCTTGTGCAGTCGTGGTAGTGTGTCTGGAGGAGGGTGTGGTGTGTTTTGTGACTGAGGCGGCTCCGAAGACACTGCTGGAGCCAAACAGGTCGTCCTCATCAGGAGAAGGCAACACCTGTCTATTGCTGCTCCCCTTACTAGAGTCTTTTGTTCCAGGGTTTGTGGATACTGGCAATGTAAGGACAGAGGGTCTGGGAGAGATTTCAGGGAATGAAGGTTGAGAAGGTGAGGAGACGGGAAAGGCAGTGGTTGAAGTCGAGTTAGGTAGTGTTGGACTGGCTAGGATCTTGGCAGACTGGCCTGGGGAAGGTAAGACTACAGCAGACAGACTGGGGTTCTGTCCAGGCGCATCCTCTCCCACGCTCTCTTCTTTATCCTCCACAGATCTCTGGGCTGCTTGCTGCCTGGCTGCTCTGGACTGGGGCCTCCGGCGCACGGAGCCTTTGGCACGACTCTGCATGAGAGAAGATGTATAACTCTCAACAACAGGCCAGGAACTTATTCCAAGAAGGCAGTGGAAAAGCAACTAAGAGGACCCCAGAGAACACTGACACAATGCTCACAGACTCCCAAGACCCACCTTGTTGGTGCTCTGCAATGCAGTGACCTGGACCGGGGTGTCGAAGCTCACCCCTCCCTCGCTGTCTGCGTGGGGCGCCACAGGAGTCGTGACGGGGCTGGGGCTCAGGCTGGAGCTGGACACCCCAGAGGAGGAACCAGGGCCCAGGCCGGGGAGCACACTTACGGCCCCGGGGATACGGGGGACAGCACCGGGGAGCAAAGCACTGGGGTTGATCACCAGATTGGCCTGGGTGTGAAAGGAGCAAATGCACCCATAAAGTAGTTCATAAAGGCTAAAAAGACACCATGAGCCCTAGTCAGACTATTGAAGCAGACTCTTTAATCAGAGCTGAATACACTACATACATGCATCTACCTCAAAGCTAAGCATTTTCAAGTACAGACGTTAAACCTCTCTACTCATGCAGTTTCCCAATGTGGTCCCAAGCAGCAGATCAATCAGAGAGGAAAACAAGAACCCAGGAATGTGGATAGAAGAGATGCAAGAACAAGATGTGTGAGCAACAATCTTGTGAAATCGCAAGAAACGGTGAAAAATGCTTTCAGCTTCGCAAAAAAATCAAATAAAAACAAGAGCTTTATCTTCATTAATTTGACAGCCATGCCATCTTAGCCAAGCTTTTAAGTCAGAATGTGAAGAAGACCAGACATTTTTGCTTCAAGACAGCTTCTAAGAGACCGCACAAAGTTGAACATGAAAGCCTCTTCAGAAGGAATAAAGGAGTGAAATGCCAAAAGAGAAGTCTTTGAGCCTTTTGATTCAATAAAAACAACAAAAAGAATTACTTGAAGTTTTCCAATCCTTGACGAGGGATCTCTAGGTTTTACGGGGCTTGATGCAGGCTTCTGTGCAGTTAAATAACATAGCAGGTTCAGAATTGACACTAACAGAGGCATTTCTTGTGTTCACCTAGAACCAACCCCTTTGATGCATTACTATAACTCTGGTAGTAAATTAGGGGTGTCGATAGGTACAGTAACATCGTATCAAAGAGTATAAAAACAGCTAATACGAGTAACATCCATTCCTACATCAAAAGCACGTGACCATGCAAGTGTGTACATACAACTTGCCCAAAGAAACAAAGCGGTCCATGACGTGATATGGAGCTACGGTATATTCTTATAGTAAACGTACCTCACTCTCTGGCGTCGATTCTGAGCTTGCAGTTTTCAGAGGCGCTTCGCTGTTAGGCTTACTGGGCTTTTCTGCTACTTTCTGAGCAGGGAAATCAAAAGGGGGAAAACATGAGACAGAGTTGAAAGTTCCCCCTGTGGCCTTTTATCCTAATTTAGAGTGGATTTCAATGGCTTTTTTCAGGGAGCTGATTTTCCCTTGTACTAACATACAGCGCCTGGGAAGCAAGACCCCAGCTAAAGTCTAACCACCAACAGAACCATTGATTTGCTACCGGAGGAAGAGCTTTGGGCTTGATGGAGCTGAAGAGGTCATCCTCGTCATCATCTGCGAACAGACTCGGTGCTGCCGGCTTCACTGAGCTGAGCTTGGCACTCTAAAAACACAAATGCACACATTCGTCTATCATAAAGTGAAAGGCTCAATGCATCGGGAAACACAATGCAGCAGATTAACAGATGTGTATTACACCTACAAACACAGACAAAAGCCGATACACGTACAGAAAGCGTATCTGTTTGACTGACCGCGGCTTTCCCTGAGGTGGCAAACAGGTCTACATCTGGGTCGTTGTCCTTCTGCTGCGTCTGGCTGAACAGCAGTTCCTCATCCTGGAACACACCTGTGCTCTTTGTCCGCTGTCGCTCCTCTGTAGGCTGGAAACAAAGTACACACACACACACATTAATACAACCTTGACGGCAGTAGAAACAATGTCTCATGTGGATTTGTTGCCAGATGTGGGCCGGAGCGTTGTTTTGATTCTGGGACGCAGGATTGCTCCCTGGCCCATTCCAGGATCAGTTCAATCGGTGTTGCCGTTTTAAGAAAGGATAAAACTTATTTCATTTTTAACAGGGACAATGCACATTAAGAAACTTTACTGTAAATGTGTCAGGTTTTGCCATAAGGCTAATTTTCATCTGCAGTCCCTGGGCAGGTTATTGGCTCTGTATATTTATATCCTGATACTGTTATGTGGACAGTTTGGAACAGGCTGACCAGTAAGGCTTTCCTGGCTGTGGGGGGCTTCTGCAGCAAAGTCAATGTAAAGGAAAGACAGAGGAAAAGGACAGTACATTTTCGCTGAGCTCACTTTGAAATCTGTTTTGTGTGCTCCTGTGAACGTGTATGGAATATGGTGACTCTCTGATAATCATACAAACCTTTAGTGTGTTTCTGGCAGTGGATGTACTGGGAATAAAAATGGGATCGCTCCAGTCTGTGTCGTCTTCCTCCTCCTCCTCCGCATCAAACAGACTGACAGTGTTTGGTTTAACTTTCTCGTCCTTCTTCTCCTCCTTCTTCACATCTGGCGGTGGGCTGTCCTTGGAGAGGAAGTCGCCATCGCCGTCGGTTTCATCCAGTGGGCTCTTGGTCTGCTTGCTGGCGAGAACGTCGATGCCTCCAAAGAGACTGACTGCTCCAACGGGCTTCTTTTTAGTTTCACTGCTCTCTGGTGGTGACGGAGGGTGCTGCGCCTCAGGGCTCTTTACTGCCGGCTTCTCCTGCTCTGAAGGCTTGTCCTCTGCTGCTCTCCTAGAAGCTGCAGCCTCCTCTGGTTGCTCTGTGTCAAACAGGGAGGGAGACTGGGAGGCCACAACGGTGCTCTGAAGAAAACGGGCAATAAAAGAATTTGATTAGAGTGAGATAACGTAGTTGAAATTGCACCATAAAATAACACTGTTGTGTGAAATCCTGGTAGCTCTTTTGGTGATTTTCCTGTTTTCTGTTTAATTGACAGTTTGCAAAATAATGATTGACATAGCGATCCACCAATCCGTGCTTAGCATGCGTCTACTTCCTCCGACATGTTCCAACAATTCCGACAGTTCCAACAGACCCTCCGACACTCAGAAGTACTGTACGACTTTTGTTGCAGCGGTTTGACTCTGACAAGGACATCACACGGTAAAAATGTTTTTTTTTGGGAACCAAAAAATCAGATTGTGGCGTCTATGGTAGGGTCCATCTTCAAAGTTTGTCAGACAAAGCAAAAGTATGTAAGGGGGGGCGGGAGTTAACAGAAACAGTCAACTGAAGGGTTACGTGGTCCTCTTGGGGTTGAGAAAATTCTCTGAACTCTTGGGCTTCAAGATCGATTGGATAATGTCAAATGCATTGCCATAAAGATAAAAAACGAGGCTGTTTTTCTCGGTTTCTGAAGTTGACATTTTGGAGATACAAACGTTTCACTCGACAGTGATGCATTGTGTATCTATTTTTGACTTTCCATCCATCTTAAAATATATCTTAGCTCACTCACCTTGGCAGCTGGGGCTGCAGTGTTTGTGCCGACGGCAGGTTTGACGCCAAAGAGGGATCCTTTATCTCCATCATCATCACCCTCATCTTCAAACAACAGCGCAACTCTCTGAGGCTTCCTCTGGCTGCATCAACAACAGCGACAGGAGGGAAGGGGAGATAATATTCCTCAACATTAATAACAAAACATACAGGTAAGAGCCGAATCCTTGCTTCCCGTTTTATTTTTCAAAAATGTGTACTTTATTCAATAAAGGAAGAAAGTGATGTCTAAAAATTTGAGCACCAAGTACACAGGTATGATCAGTAAGAAGTACACATTTGAGATCCACAGAAAGTGTGCAAACATTCTTTTGTTTTGTTCAGTTTGTGTGAAGGAATTATGAATGTATAATACTTCCATCCAAGAAAATCAAACTCCATTGTTTCCTTTTGTCCCTCATATACCATAAAAACTCAATACCTTGACTCTTTTGTTGTAGCAAACAGGTCATCTTCATCCTCGTCGAAGAGGCTGCTGCCTTGCAGAGGTGTTTTGGCACTGGGGAGACTGGAGGGGGCGCTGGCACTGGGCTTCATCCCTCCTGCCTTGGTCTCCGGCTTCCCTGCGCTGGGTTTGGAGCCGATCCACTGGTCCTGCCGTTCACACATTCCAACAAACAATGTATCATAATAACCCTTCAATCAAAGAAGCTACAGTAAAATATTATCATTCTGTGAAGAGCTAGTTTGTTTTCAGGACGTTTTGCTGACAAGGTTTGCTTGTCATCCACTAATCCACAAAAAAAAGAGGGCACATTTCGCAACAAAGTGTCTTTTCCCTCAGTTAATTCAGTAAAGCAATGAGAGTAGAGTTGATGTATTCTCTCACCTCATCATCGCTGAAGAGGGAGCTGGACACAGCCTTCTTGGGTTGCGGTGTGGAGGCTTTAGCTTGGTTAGGTTTTGGTTTAGATTTAGCTGCAGACGCAAACAGATCCTGCAAGACAACATGGTGGTGGTTCACTTACTGCAAAACAAGCTTAACCTACTTCAGTTGTGGTCAGGCATGTGAAAGAACGTGTCTTGTTTTTCCCACCTCTTCTTCCTCGTCATCAAATATGGACAGGGAGGCCTTGCCAATTTTGCCCTGGCTTGTAGGTTCAGGCTTGGACTGGCTCTTAGGGATGGTTGGAAATATCTGTGGAGGCAAGGCACGCAGGCATCAAGTAAAACATATCATCACCGTTATTACTTTGATTACCAACGAAGCTTAAGAGCCTTTTTTTTAAAGATTTATTTTTGGCATTTTCATACTTTATTGGAGAGAAAGAGTGAGAGACAGGAAGGTATGGGAGAGAGAGAGAGGGGAAGACATGCAGCAAAGGACCACGGGCCGGATTCGAACCCGGGTCGCTGCGGGAAGGACTGAGCCCTTATGGTGCGCTCCCTACTCTGTGATCCACCGGGCGCCCGGAGCTTAAGAGCCTTACTTGTGCGTCTTCGTCATCAGAAAAGAGGCCTCTGGTCTGGGGTTTCGGAGTCTGCTTGGTAGAGGCCTTCCCAACATCTGGAGCCGGCCCGTTCTGAAACACACAACACCAGGATGGAAACTGAACGAAAACGGCTTTCTAACCCTTCTTGAGTGGACACGGTGAAAATATTGGTACGGTACACCCAACAAGAACTAAACTAGGTCAACATGAGTTAGACAACGATCTATTCAGACCTCCTCTGATTTCTCAGACTCCTCGCTGGTAGATGGCTGACGTTTTTTCAGTCCCTCAGTGAGCAGGTTTTTAGTCCCAGGGCCAAACATGGAGATGGCCCCCGCCGGCATCTAAACACAACAACCAATTATCATCAGCAATGTAACTTCACTATAGACAACAGAAAAAGCACACTGTTGACATACCATCCTGATTATGTGACTAACTATTAATACTGAGAGCTTGTTCTTAGAGGCATGAGAAGAAAACGTCGTCAAGCTAAGCAGTTCGAATCCAATGATGTGTCTTTACCTTTTTCTCCGGGAGTTTAGCCTGCTCTTCCACTGCCTCCTTCTTGCTCTGAGCTGGAGGCGGGGTGCTGTAGCTCTCACTGAATATGTCACCATCCTCATCGTCTTCATCAAACAGGTCAACGGCCTTCTTGGGTTTGAATTTCTCCTGTCCAGCTGGAAGAAGAAAAGTGGTTTTCAAGTGAGGATCCAATCTGGACCTGGACCGAAGCACTAAACGGCCAATTCTCCACACACTTACCAGAGCTTGACTTCTTCAGGCTTTTACCGCTGAAGAAGTCATCGTCCTCTTCCTCATCGTCAAATAGCCCGCCTGCACCTCCTCCTCCTCCTCCACCGCTTCCTGCAGGGGCCTGTTTGGGGGCGCCCTGGGTCTTGGGCTTAACTGGCGTCCCGTTCTCCTTGCTCTCCACGGAGTCAGAGTCATTCCCCGAACTGAACAGGCTGTTATCTGTGGGGAGAAAATGATGTGGTTTGGTTGGAGGGAGGATGAGTTATCAGCACATGAGGCAGTGGTTTCAGCTGTCACGACGTCCAGTACCTGGGAATATCGAAACGGCACCCGGTGGAATCTTCTTTCCAGGCTTGCCAGATTCTAGCAGGGGGCAAAGAAAAGTAAACAACCCACCCACCAAAATGACTACTGATGGTGAAGAGTTAATATTTAAGGAACACCGTAGTTGATCTTTGAAAACCAATATTTATTCAAAGCCACGCAGGACAGCAGAGTGGCTTTCTGGTTTAACAAAGTGTGCACATTATGAGTGTGTACCTCACAGTGGGATATACACACACTCACAAATTTCTAATTACACTGTGTGCAATGTGTCGCAATCTGGTTGTCCAAATTCCTTAATCTGTCTGTACCTCTCTTATTTATGTGGCTTTGTACATATTTGTCTAGAAAGGCTGTCTTACCTGCGGTGTGAGCGGTGCTTTTCGTGCTTTCGTGCGGTGCTTTTTTTTCTTCAGACGCAGGAGGTTTTGGTGCCTCGGAGAAAAGATCACCCTGAACGGCATAACATCACACAACACGGGTCAGACTGTGGCTGGAGCCCAGAGTTTCTGTCTAATGTGCAACCGGAATCGGCAGAGAGAGCAACGACATGCCACTGAGTTCATTATACCTCGTCCTCATCGTCAAACAGGCCTCTCCCGCCGCTGAAGAGGCCACCTTTCCCCCCGAATGGAGAGAAGTCATCGTCATCCATCTTTGGTGGCTTGAACATGTCATCGCTGTCATCTTCAGCTGCTGTTAACCAAGCAAACAAACAGAACTGAACAACATACTGGAAACATTGCGACTGCTCCTGAAAAAACGGAAAAGCATAAATATACATTGTGATACAAATCAAGTGATGATGAATGAGTGTCCTACCCAGTGGCCTTGCAGGCTTTGGCTCTTTCTTGCCTTTACTTTTCTTCTTAGATGTCAATGCTTCAAGACGTGACATGGTAGAAACAAAACATCCATGAGCATGCACATGCAACGATGGCACTCCTCACTGACCGATCTCTTTCAATGTAAAACTAAATTAAGCGCCACAGCACCTTGACGCTGAATTTTCATTAAAATGAAACATGAAGAGTGTGAGGGACAAAAAAAAAAAAAAAAATTGTGAAATTATTCTGCCAACTGGTAGAGAAAAAGACCGACTTACATGCGCGATCTCCCTCTGCTTTGCTAACTGGTTCACCTTTGATTCGCGCCGCAAGCTCATCGGCAAACGACGATGAGCCTGTGTTCTGAATGTGACACAAAGACTTACATGAAGAAAGAAGAGAAACAGCATACATGAATACTCCCTCTAGTAGCCAAGTGACACATCCGCATGATTTCAGACTCAAGCTAAAAATAAACCACTCGCACAACTATTATGGTTACATGTCATATATCTGTTGTATCAATTTAGATCATTCTCTAGCTAAGTTATGACAGGCATACCCTTTTGTCATCATCATCATCATCATCCTCTTTGTCTGACTCTCCAAATATGTCAGAATCCTCATCCTCCTCTTCATCATCTTCATAACTCAACATGGACGACTTCTACAGGGGCGCAGGGAGGATCCAAAATCATGGATTTGTTTACCAATGACCTAAATTTAAAAATGAATCTTTGATACCGGTTTTGGCAAAGTGAACGCCAGCTCACCTTCTTAATACTGCCATGACCCTCCTCCTCCTGGTCAAAGTCCTCATCTGAATGCTGTTGATATAAATACCATAAGGTTTCACTTTGCTCTGTGAGATATGAACTATACATTTTGACAAATGGTGTGACTCTTTTTTTGATCAAAAGAAAAAAATCTTACAACTGCTTCTTTGCCGTCATCGCTCTCAATTACACTATCTCGATCACTGTCGATGGACATTTCTGGAAAGGGGTGAGAATCACACACGTACATGAGTAAAAGGTATGAGTGTTGGCATGTGATGAACAGTGCGTTAAAACACTGCCATGGGTATATTACCGTCACTAGAGAGATCACCAAGTCCAACATCATCTTGCTCCATGAAGGCCTGGGAACCAATTAGGTATGGAAGGGGCCTGTCCACATAAAGGTCCTGAGAATATAAAGACAGAGAAAGGCACAGAGAGTAAAGCCCATTAAAGTATTTGTGAAGGAGGTATCATTGCTGCTTGCATTTCTGCTCTAAGTCTCAATTCAATAAGAAACGCTTCATTTGGAAAGACCCTAGGAAGTGAAGAAGTGAAAATGCTGACACATATCAGGAAGTGAATAAGTGAAAATGCTGACACATATCAGCACAATCTCCCTCAGTGGTTGTTTCCTTTTTCCTGGCTCAAGATTAAGAGCAGGAACACACCTTAGGCTCCAGGATGGCCTCCACTCTGTCTGTGGTCTCCTCGTCCTCCGAGTCCGAGTTTCCTGCTTTGATGTCCAGCTGCTCAAAGGCCGAGTCCAGCACCCTCAGACCATAGTTCACCGCTTCCTGCATCTTAGGGATCAACTCTGCCTCTTTCTGCTCCCGAGTCCTCTCCTGAGGGAAAACACGTGACAGGCGAAGGGGTTTACAGGGCTTGTGGATAACGTGTATGCCAAGTTTATACACATTATGTTTTCTGTGTTGGAAAAAGTAAGTAGAAGGAAGGATGAATTATTTATACCTGCTCAGGCTGCTTCTCCAAAGCTTCAGCCTTGGGTACAGGCTCCTCAACCTCTTCATCATACACTCTCTGATGCAGGAAATAAAGGAAAGAGGCTGTTGTTACGAGGTAACTTACACCATCTGATGTCCACTCCCCAAAATGTGCAAAAAGTAGAATTAACAGATTTAGTATATTAGCCACAATTATAGTATAAGTCAAATTAAAGTTTAACAAAACAGAACAAATTTAATAATACATTACATTTTCTATGAACTGTGTATTGGAAAGCATGAGGAAGTCGTTAAAGACAGAGTGCAAGCAGCTGTCTGTGGCCTTGGTGTCACGAATCAGACTGTCCAGCTGCTTTTCAATCTCATGTGTCTTTGACAGCATTCTCTGGGAGAAGTCTTGGAGGAACAGGAAGAGCTGTGAAGAAGGGGAGCATATTTAGTAGTTAGTCGCAATTTGCAGGGTTCATTTCATTACCCCAAAGCAGAGCTAGTTACACAGTCCTCTCAAGTAGCAGTATCTCTGGAGGCAGCTAGTTGAGAAAAGATGATGAATCATCAGGTTTGCTTGGGCTATCCCAGAGCTGAGGAGCTTTCGGACTTACCCCTGAGTCAGCTGCCAAGGACCAGTTGGCACTGGTTTGTCGCATCTCTTCAAGAGTCCAGGGTCTCTCCCAAACCTGAGCATCGTTCCCCAAGTGCTCCCTCTGCCTAGGGCCATTCGCCATTCCATCTGGCAACCCGCTCATCTGCAATCACATCACTTGTTGCTATTGATGTAACCAGTCATTTGGAGAGGCGGCTAAGCAGCTGACGTTACTAAACGTTGGCTAACTAATGTAGTTTCACTCCTGGACTGTAAGCAACACAACACGCTAGTTCGCGCTCTGGCAATACAAGTCTGCACAAGACACAGAAAACCTGTTATGTGTGCACATAAAGTTGCCGAAATACAATATCCTTCAACTGGCTTTCACAACTGCAAGAAAAAGCGGGGACAGACTGCTGTTTGGCTCGCTAGCTAGCTTAGCTAACAGGGTAGCTAATGTCAACGTTAGCTAAAGCCGTTGAAAGAAAGAGAGAACGAGCTGTCCACCCAGATTTGAGTGATCCAACGCTTACCTTGAACACCTCGGGTCTGCTGTTGTCCGCGGTGGTGAATTGTGGTCAGAAACGACGTAAAAAATTGGATCGATTATGCTAAATTTGGCCTTTTCCTCATTGGTCTTCTGACAGGTCAGCCATGTTCTGTCTGCAGACAGTCACCTGACTACCGTTGCCTAGCAACCCAGAGAAAGTGGGACGGAGTGGTGACCAAGCTGAAGAGGCAAAGCCGAAAACAAACAGCCATTATATCATTAAAAGTAGTATGGATTAATTTCAGCTTTAGTCAGTGATTACCTGTGATGATCCTCGGTTACTGGGCCTGACGGAGAAGATTCCTGATTTAAAGTGAACAACAGAAATGACAACGGGCTGCACCTGAAATGCTTTTAGAAGGAATCCCTTTTTGCAAAGCCTACTTTATTCAGATGTTTTTATATTCACTCACTCCTTCATTTCTTATGTGAAAATCTGGCATTTTGCAAAGAAAGTGTATTGCTGCAACAACCAGCACAGTGTGAAGGCCCATAACTGCCTCCAAAATGAAAGAGAGCTGGTGCTGCCAAATACTTTGAGAAGATTATGGTTGCTAACAAATATTTTCTGCGTTTTTGCAAGGGACTAAGTTAGGCTAACATCTAGTTAGCATTTTGATGTAATCTCATCTGCACTGTGCCTGTTTTTCTTTACTTTTCAGTGTACCCTTTAGGTTAGATTATGTTAGGTTAGCTGTATTTGATAGTAAAAGACAAAGTAAATTGTTGCCAACAATGACACAATAAAGTTTAAATACTCATTCCCATTGTTAAAAACTTACATCTATTCCATTAAGTTTTCAGTTTTAGCCACACTCCCTCTAGAAAGATCAGATGTCAGAGTCTGAGCTGAGTGTGTGAGGTAAATACAGCAAGCTTTCTCTGAAGTTGTAAAGATTGAGTTTTACCAATGATGGATTACTAAATACTAATGTATGTACACTGCAAGTGCTTTTAGAGATAGCTGTATCATATTTTTTAGCCTAGATGCCTGGCTCAGGAGCTAACAGGTACCTTAGCTGATTCTATGCTAACCTGTGGACTCAATTTGGAAATCAAGCAGAAGTGTAAAGATGCTTCCCTAACCTGTTACTGGGTCCACCCTCGTGGCATAGTTACATAAATCGCGATGGAAGATGGTCTAATTACAGAGGATATGAATGTTATACTGTTTTGAAAACACGGGGTCTGCAGCTTTCAGAATCTGTAAACCACTTAGATCGGAAGAG
>OMOV01113887.1:0-10666 GCA_900312565.1 Beryx splendens
CTTCCGATCTATATGAAAGAGAGTGGGCAGGCGCTCCGTTATAAAAGAGGGAACAGACAGATAATGTCGTGAGTGACACAGTGTTATTTGACATCATGACCACAGACTGTGAAATAATGAGAGTGAAACCTCTGGAGGGGAGAGATTTTGCAGCGTGTCCCTCTGGGATTGACAAGTATATCTGGCCTTTTCCACTGCTGTGCACTTTGCTTTTAGACTAAATTGGTTAAATTGGCTAAAACGCAGTGACATGGTGATATTATAGTGTATTCATGGTATACCATGTTACTTGTTATGTGAAAGAGGTGAACGTTTAACTGTCTTCCATTTTTATCTGCAATGTTGGAAAGCTGCAGTTGCATACACATCAGGCTAGATTGACTGGACTGGCGTGTGTGTGTGTGTGTGTGTGTGTGTGTGTGTGTGTGTGTGTGTGTGCGTGCTTGTGTGTGTGTATGTGTGTCTAATCCACAAGATTTTAGTCAACTGGCTCGCCAGCGAACTTTGCAGTCCGCTCACACACACACACAGTCCTCTCCTTTGGACAAACACAGCAGTCTCTTCTCTGATGGATGTGGAGTCTAAGTGCCACCACTGTTTTTAGCCTTCTAAATATTTCTCCTCTCGCACCAAAGCCTCCATGTGCTTGACACTGGCATCTCTGTTTGGCCTCTTTGTGTGCAATATTTGCACCTGTTCCAGCCCTCTCTGAGCCTCAGCACGTTCCCTTTCTTCTCCTTTGCCACAGTGTTTTGTTTCTTCTCTCTGTGTGTAGGTGTCTCAGGGAAAATCCACTGGAAACTATTGTAGAAGCTATGCAAATTTTCCCTCACAGTAGTGCGTGTGAGGAAAACATATTGCTTGTTATGGAGAAAATGTGTGTGTATGACAATGTGTGAGTATGCATGTGTGCATTTGAGCGTGTTTCCTCTTCTCTGTATGTAAATGCATTCCGCATGCCTCCTCCAAGATCAGCTGAGGTTGGTTTTATTATGGCTCATACGACGCTGCGTTAGAGGGAACCCACACTGCCTGTGGTACCAGATGTTCAGCTCTCCGCGCCCCATTTGCTGAGATTTGTTAGAGTGTGAGCTGGGATACACTGCAGAGGGCAAGCTGGCCGTCACGCAGGCAGACAGGGAACGAGGGGAGGGAGGCAGTTAAAGGAATACACCGAGTTTATGTCTGCTTACCCGTTAAGTCATGAGAACACAGATACCAAAATAATCCACTGGGCAGGGCAGGCCAGTAGATCGTTTTGCTCCAGTGCTTACCATGCTAACACTTTAGCATACACTCTGTTGAGGGATAGTAGGCTCCATGCTAACACTTTAGCATACATATGTTGAGAGATAGTAGGCACAACGCTAACGCTTTAGCAGCATTATCTCATAGGTAAGACAATGACAACTTGTTGCAGCTCTTGAGCTAAAGTAATCTTAAATGATATGTCAGTTTTGTGTAGGTGATTGGTAAAATCTACAGTAAAACGTTCTATAGGAAGTGAGTGGGTGAAAAAAAATCACTGAGCAGTGAGTGAATACTTGTGGTGCGTTCGTAAATAGTCACCCCGAGCACCAGAGCGCACTCTGGCACAAACCGGATCGTTCGTCAGTTCGGAGCGCTGAATATACAGTTCGTTTTTTCAGAGCAGCACACTCGGAGAGGGCAGAGCGCGCTCTGGGCGCCCTGAGGAGCGTCAGATTGGATTTATGAACGCACCCTTGGTTGCTCACCTGAAATAGTTTCAAAAATGAATTTGGCTATATCAGCTGTATGGAGTTAATGCTACTTTCATTTTAAAAATGTATGAATCTACAGGCCATATAAACAAATAAATAAATAAAAAAAACACTCAACTTTTTATAGCCAAAAAGTCAAACTTGTTCCTTTCAATAATGCTAGTCACGTATAATCCCTGAACAAAGTGTATGGAGCACTGGAGGTGGTACTGCTGATGATGAATTATTTTCGTGCCCAAGCTGACCGACGGAACAATCTCCCCAAACAACTCAGCCTACTCCTTTAAGAGAGAGCTGATTCAAAACAGAAGCTCGGAGACTGAGCGTTAGACTGCAGCAGCCACAAACCGACCATGAAGGGAAGACATCAGTGCTGAGCTGTTTCCCTGCCTCTTTAGGGAGGAGAGAGTAATGCCGGGAGACAGGCCGAGAGTCAGAGACGCACTGAAGGGTGTCAATATGGTACGAAATTGAATTAAAGTGTAATTAGGAAAATCATTACCTGACACTTCTGCAGTGGGGGATTTGGTTAATTTACTGAACAATCCTTTGGCGAACGGACTGTGTCTTAGAAGATTTTGGAGTCAAGGGTGACTGAGTGCCTATGAGTGGTGGAGGATGAATTCATAATGCACCCCTTAATAATAGAACACGGATTCAATCAAATCTGCTTTGGAAGTGTTTATGCGGTGTATACTGTAGGATGGCAACGTCGCTGCTGACGGAGGCATATCTTATCCTTGGAAGCGTAAGCAATAATTGTGAGGGGCAATGCCCAGCTCTGCTCATATATGCCCAAGAAAAGTAGCCCAAGCCGACCAATTGATATTTGATCAAATTAAAACTCCTTGAAATCTCCTGATATCCTGGATTTGAATGACATTAAATCTTATAGTGTGCTTTTCTGCCAGCATCAAAACGGTTTGTACTGTACGCATTCAGTGGATATTCATCTGACATTGTTGCGCCCTACCAACCAATCATTTCCAGGCTAAAACATCGTAGTTACATGACCGCAATTAGTCGCGTCCCCCCCAGGGAGAGAGATTTATGAGCATGTTTTTTTTTGTTCCGCGTATGTTTGCATGTGCACGTGTGTGATCTTGAAAAGTGCTGCACCGGGGCAAAGCAGTGTGGCGCGATGCCGTTTATTTTCGCCGAGGAGCTTCATTTGTTGCTCCGTCTCAAGTAATTAATTTATTCATGCCAGTTAAAAATAAAACCAGGAGAGAGAGGACCCTTGTGAGAATATTAAGATGGGGGGGGGAAGATGCTGGAAGGATGTCAAAACATCTGCCCGTCATACCGCATATTTGCATCCACTAACAATGTTTGCACCAAAAAAATACAGAAACATGTTACTGTATCGCCTGTTAGCAGAGGTGTTACATTTTGTTCTGTTTTATACTGTCTTGTTTTATCCGGCGGCACTGTGTCCAAAAACAGTTGTTTTTCTCCTTGAGTATAATAAAGGAAAGTTTGAGCCTGAGTCTTGATGCTTGCCTGAATTGCAGCGCTGAATCAGTGCTGTGATCAGAGCCATGACAGCCAAAACTCATCGTACTGAAAGAAAGAGCTGGGCTTTATTCGTCTTCAGGAGTGACGCTACTTTACCTATGTCTCACCCTGCCTGTCTGTCTCCTTGGTAAATGCAGCTGAATGAAATGAAGGGAAGTATGGTGAGAAAAAAAAAAAGTCCATGGTAGTCATTGGTCATCATTAGGGATGGGACGATATATGGTAACGTCAATATATCGCGATACAAAATGCGACAGTCTGTATCACGGGGCAGAAAAATCGAGATATTAGCTCCATTTTATTCTGCTGTAATAATCACAAGCTCTCCATCTAAATTACTGTATTTGCACATTGTAATGAGGTTTTTAAATTGTTTAGACTCTAGCAAGCCGATGTCATGGCTAGAAAGATTTGAGGCTCGGAAATAAACATAATCTTTTATTTATTACATCGTATTGCTTCGTATGCATTAACACCATAAAGACATACTGTGTGTCAGCGTTAACTCTGTTCCACAAATCAGTTTCAATGGGTTGATCCTCCACTGTCTTTCTACCACCTTCTCACCACTTCATATGATTTTTTTGTTCTGTCTTTTTTACTTCTCCCTGGCCTCACTTGTGACAGCTTAAGTCCCCGGTCTGCCTGCGCCAGCCATTTCTCAGCAACACCCTCATATCACATCATTCCATTTATTCGATAAGTGTCTGTGATCACATGTAATTTCGTTTTCTTTTCAATGTCCCAGTGTTGATGGCAGCTGATGAGGTCTTAGAGAGCCAAGCCTTTTATTCTCATGAGAGCATGTCCCAAAACAGCATCTGGCCCTGCCTCACAACAAGACACACACACACACACACACACACACACACAGAGAAACAGTCACATACACACACACTCACACACACTGGATGCACCGGATTTAACCAGTTCAGCTCATCTCGCCGCTGCATTAGCTCTAAGCATTTGTCCATCTGTAGTCATTCCATTACCTCTCAGTACAGTCTTTTGTCTGCTGTTCAAAATATCACTGTTGTGTAATTTCAGTATTTCACGGACATATGGTCTCCACTAAAATGATGATGTTGTCATTTCATAAAAGAACCAGGAGAAAAATGAACTCATAAAAATATAGGCCTGCAAGGAATTTGCCTTACTAATCTGGAGCGCATAACATGAACACAGCAAAAATATACACATCTACACAGACATAATACACAAGATTAAAATAATGTTTTTGCCGCAATCACAAACTGAGGATGTAGTGCTGTAAGATTGAACTCAATAAGTCCAGTTCTCATTCTGTTATATTTCCAACCACAGCCATCCTATTATCTCAAACATTGCCTGCAGGAAATGACTTAGCAATACCCACAGTTTTGTTAAGGTAATAGTCTCAGGAATTTGAAATAATTTTTTTCATTTATCTGGGACGGCTGCAGTCCAGGTTTGGACGGATGGGGGCAGAGACACCCTGGTCAGAGGAGATGTTACTCAGGCCATTTTACACGTCAAGGAGAGTTAATCGACAACACGGGAGAGAAGGAAATCTTACATTTACTGTAGATTGCCGAGGAGTCGCAGTCAAAACAGACTGATTCCGCTAAGCTATTTTGGGCCATTTGCATACTCTGATGACGGTTACAGTCGCCATGGGTGAGCCACAGCAATCCAATCAGGCTTCTATACAATATGTGCGCCACATGGAGAGGATTGGAGCAGAGCTCTCGGGGTATTTGAGCTGGACACTGCACAAGGCTTGAGGCGGTTGGCTAAGGTCATTTATCAGCAGCCAGCCACCACCGGCACAGGCTGGGCACTCTCCATCCCTGACCTATGTGCTCTATAAAGCCCAACGATGTCCTACTAACTCTGGACTTTATTCTGGAAAAAAAAAAAGTCTCTCTATCACTGGTGAATTGTTTGCTTTTTTTTTTATTCCCTGTGGAAATGAATTGTCCTTGGCCCCTGCAAATGCAGACCAGCATCAAAAGGGGGTGGGGGGTGGGCATAACACTAACAAGGTTTATACAAGGGAGACTTCCAGCCAAGCAATCTGCTTGGTCAGATAAGCATTCCTACTGTGCTTTATGAGACCCTTAAACCACATTCAGCCAGGCTGGACAAAAAGCTGAAACTGGTTGCTAAGCTAAAAAAGTGGTTACCAGGGAGCTAGATAACCATCTTCATCCATCTTTTAAGTTTCATTGCATATGGGCACTACTCTGAGGAAAACCTCTCAGACAGTAGACATTCAGTAGGCTCCATGACTGGTAACAATGGTGCGCCAAAAAGCGATGATAATCAATAAGGCACTCTTTATGGTGATGATGAAGATGGTGAGATACAAGATGTTTCAGCACATTGCTTTCGTCAGGGTTTGTGGAACAATTTATTAACACGCATATATACAGTGAAAACCACAATGCCACTGAGAGACAGAGCAGCGGAGGATGCGGTGGTCATGTGACAAGCCAAATGCTACGTTCCGTTTAAAGACCGAAGAGGCAAAGTCCCTCGGAATTACAACCTCCGTGCACCGCAGCGGTCCAGCTCAGGAAAATCAGGTCAGCCGTCGGAATTAAAACGCAAAATGTAAATTTACTTCAGCTACAACAACACAGAGCAAGCCAGTCAGCTGATCTCTGTACAGCCCTCCCCCACTTCAATTCCACACGGGTCTTTTGATAAAGTGACACGGAAAAGAACCTAAATGTATTATTAGGATGATAAAACTGTTAAAGGTAATGCTGTGTTTACAGTATATTGTCATGTTGACATTAGATAACTGCAATCTCAGAAGATCTTGAGTTTTACTTGGAGTTCTGACTTGAAGGGCCACTCCACTGCATTTTCATGGAGGTATTTCCGACTTTCTAACATCTCTGGAATGTAGCATTGGCTGTTTTATGTGTTACCAGGGCGCCTCTCACCTGTTTTCTACTGGAGGAGATGCTTAATTTGTGGTTTATACTGTGTGCCTGCCGCTTCTCTATGGCCCAAAGAAGCTGTATGTTGATTTTACTATCTGTTTTTTTAATTTTACATATGTTTTACTGTGAATTGGTTGACAAACCCTGATGAGGTTTTACTAATAAATCATTGTGTCGGCAATAGGAATGTCTTCTTTCTCAGTGTCTTCTGCCCATTCCATCCCCCTTTCTAGTTGTGTCATATTACCATTTCAGCTGTCGAGCCGCCTCACTGTCGTACCCAGAATCACTCAGGAGAGCCAGAATCTCGTATAACTGCTATAAGCACAATACATTGATGGCATCTCGAGGTTCTAGACAAGCTGCAGTTTGCCATCTGCTTGTTAGCCCAGTGTTTTCCCACTCAATAAAAACGAAATAATGTTTACTCTTTACTATGCAACATGCTATATATTTCAATCTCTGAAGTTAATGGTTTTTCAACTGGAGTGGCCATATTTGATAAGAACAATTTTGCTACTGCAAATGAACCCAACTCCCTGGTGAAGTGAGACGTCTAGCTTTCCTCGCTTAACTGAAGTGAGTGTTTTCACCGCGGTTTATTATCATATTACACACAGGCACACACACACACACGCACGCGAACACACACCCAAACACACCGACTGTAACTGCATTCTTGACTGAGTATGTGAGTGTCAGAATCGTTCAATATGAGAGCCGACAATAGAGAGAGGCTGAGCATCTGGGGAGAGTGTAAGGAGAGGTATGAGCTTCTCCCTCTGTAGCCGGACTGACACATTTCATTATTCTCTCGCTCGCACACACAACAACATCACACACACACACACACACACACACGCACACACACACACACACACACACACACACTACTTCTTCCTAATGGAGCTAATGTTTGACGCTAATTAAAGTGATGGTTCTCTCATACATACAAAGCCTTAAAGATGCCTACTCAAGAATCACACTATTGAACACTTGTATATATCCTGCTGTAAACTACTGCAGAAGAGAAAGCAGACCTGGTAATCTAACTATCTAAACACCAACCTGTCCTAAAAAGGGTGACATAATGGGAAGGTAAGTCATTTTATTATGCTGATTTTCTCTGCAAAACATATTCTCAATGGAATACTGTATAAAATGCTTAAACTAAACTAAACTAAACCCCTCCCCATCATCATCACCATCACCATCATCATTAAGACCATCATTATAGTCATCACTATTCAAATAATCCAAGTTTTGGATGGACACTGCAAAAATCATCTAGTATTGGGTCTTGAAATTAAATTATTCTTAAATCAGTGATAAAAGTGATAAAATGTGATACAATCTACCACTGGGGTGAGATGATTTAGCTTGTTTCCAATGCAAATCAACAAGCATTTTCAGTGGAATTTTCCTGATATTAGAGGAGAGCGCTGCTTTATTCTGCCTTAAAAAATGACCATGGAATGTGCTGTGAACGGGGGTGACTCGCCAATTTTCCATTCGTATTGAAATAAAAAAAAACAACAACACATGAAGGACACATCCATGAATACATGAAGGAGCGAACACACGCCACGGCCAACATTCCTCGCGTGTAGCCTGAGCTCCCAAGGCGCTCGGCCCGCTGCGAAGCGCTATCTCCCTTTGACTGTGTCCTCTGTGTGCGCAGTACAATGCTGTGTCTCACGTGGTCAGAGCACAACACAAGACCTCACAATGAACCAGCCAGTTAATTGGAAACAGGGTTTTTATTGTAGTCGAACAAAAAAAAACTCTCCAATTCTCATGGTGTGCTGCTTGTATAGCCGCAGAAAACAAGGCATGGCGATGATACAGCCAGCGGATTAGAGAGAGGCATTCCCTCAAGTTGATTAATGGCGAGTTTGGTGACCCAAATGTGCAATAAGTAACGCAAATTCTGATTAAAGCTTTGTCAGGCTATTGGCTCTTGTAATCACCGCATTATGTATGCCTCTGACCCCACTGAGATATGTATTGTAGACAACACTAAGTGAGATGGATTCTCCCCTTTCATGAATGACTGGTAACAATTTATAACGCCGAGACGTCGAAATGGCATTCCGCACCACTTTGATAATTATCTCAACTAAACAGATGCGGCGGCTTATCCATCACGGCGCGTGGGTCGGCGCGTCGAGATAACTTAGAGATAAGATTTATTTCATGGATAAACACGTTTGTACCGTGGGAAGGGGTGAGGATGCCCATTTCATGTAGCATCTGGAAGTGTCAGGCGTACGCGCGACGCTCCCCGCCCCGTAGCCGGCGAGGACAAAAAACAAAAAACAAAACAAACACACGCAAGTAAAGCCAACACGTGGCAGGGCTCTGACAAAGCACTGACAAAGGCTGTCAGGTTTTCAGGCTAATTAAAACCTCAGCTTCACTCCGTTCCCTGATCACTCCTCACAAAGACCCTTGAGTGGCATCAATGAGCACGCTCAGGCTTAAGTGAATGTTTACCTCCCCTAATGACTATCTGTCTCACTGCTGAGTAAATGCTGCTGCCTCGGTCCTCTCTGCCACTCGCTCGGGTTACACACACACACATATGCACACACGCCGAGGCGAGACCTCAGCCTGAGGTCTGTGTACCAGCTGCTGTTTGCCAACAAAAGACCATTTGCAGGGTTGTTATTATTATGCTGCGCGTAATGATTTCTGGGCGGCGGGGCGGCTCAGCGGTTAGCGCTGAGTGGATCTAGCAGATGCTGCTTTGACTCCTGAGTCCCCGCCCTGTCTGTGTGGAGTTTGCATGTTCTCCATGTGTTTACCTGGGTGTCCTCCTACAGTCCAAACACATGCAAGTCAGGTGGATTTGTGAATATGAGCGTCTTTTAGCCCTGCGATGGACTGGTAACCTGTCTGAGATGTGTCCTTGCCTTCCTCCCAATGCATACTGGGATAAACTCCAACCCCGCCCATGACCCTGAATGGAAATAAAGAAACTAGACATGTGCTGTCGGTGACCGACAAGCAGGTATATCCCCGAACGACCCGAATTCTCAATCCATTTAAAAAAAAAAAAAGATTTATTTTTGGCATTTTATGCTTTACTGACAGTGAGACAGTGAGAGAGAGACAGGAGAGTATGAGAGAGAGAGAGAGAGGGGGGAGGACATGCAGCAAATGACCGCGGGCCGGATTCTAATCCGGGTCTCTGCGGGAAGGACTGAGCGTTAAATGGTACGCGCTCTACTCGGTGAGCTACCGGAGCGCCCCCTCAATCCATTTTCTGATCTTGCCCCTTGTAGCTAAGTTGTTGTGTACGAGTAGACGCATCTGTGGATACCAGTTTTATGTTTAGTTTTTTTTAGTTTATTATGTTTATTTTGTCAGGGAGCATGTACAAAAACATTCATCTCAATTCTAAAGTTGAAAGTTTGACCTGATGGTGGCGCTAGAGGAAAGGTCATGGGGTCACCAACATCAATAGGGTTCATCCTCTAGGGGTCATTAATGCGGCCAGCCAGTTTGAAAAGATTTGGATGAAAGCTATTGGAGTTATCGAGCTAATGCTTAAACTCTGCGGCGGCGGCGGTCGGGGTAAAACCATAATATCCCCGACTCGTCGTTCGGGGGATATTATGAAGGAATTGATAGCAATTTCAGATTTAAATGAAATTCAGTCATCACTGCACAGTGCTTTACAGCACCGATTCTCAACCTTTTTCATATCAAGGACCCTAATTTAGTCCACAATAGAGCCACGGACCCCCATTTGATGAGATTTTGTCTCTCAGACCCAAATCTGAGAATATTTTTATTGTTAGATATGATTTAGTCCGGCATCCCATGACTATCTGTACTGTAGGCAGAGAGATAACAGAGAAACTATGATCCAAACAGTCGTTCTTCTACATTCTCTAATTGTGATAACTTCTTGTAAATTTATATTTTGGAATTAAATTTGTATTTGCTGGGGACCCCCTGGAACCCCCTCAAGGACCCCTGGCGGTCCCCGGACCCCACGCTGAGAACCACTGGTTTACATGACATAGCCCCGGTAGCATGTCGTCCTGCTTTACCAACCCTTGCAGGTCTTCATGCGAGGAATCTGACTGGAATGCAGTTGCCAAGGTGCTGTTATTGCGATCTTTGATCTCTGCAGCCCCAGAGGACGCTAAAGACAACTCCTTGTTATAGGTCGCCGCTCAGCCACTGTGACCTACACGTCACCTGCGCCTCGCTAGCGCTATAATGAGCCCTTTGCTGTGACAGTCTCTTTGATTTTCCCCGGGAGCTCTCGGTTTACATCTGGTCTCCTCACATGGACATCCTGCATGCAATCAATTGGCAATCAATTGTACCATTTTCTTGCCCCTCTCGCCTCAAAAAAAGCAACTAAACAACCACAAGCACGCTCGCTTGCCTCTGCGCAGACATAGACATTTCTAACCACACACACACACACACACACACACACACACACACACACAC